>JAQZBX010092562.1:0-12257 GCA_029593785.1 Cabassous unicinctus
CCGGCAGCTGTCTTGCTCTAACACGTGGCAATGGACTGTGGTGAGAGAAGAAACTTAATGCTTTATGGCCTGGTAACTGTGGACTTCTACCCCAAATAAATACCCTTTATAAAGACCAACCCATTTTTGGTATTTCACATTAGCACCCCTTTGGCTGACTAATACAGACATATATGCAGAAAACTACAAAACATGCTAAAAGAAATAAAAAAGACCAGAATAAATGAAAAGACATTCTGTGTTCATGGATTGGAAGATGTCAGTCTTACCCAAACTGATTTATAGATTCAATACATTACCAATCAAAATCCCAACAGCTTACTGTTGAATTAGAAAAGGCAATTACCAAATTCATTTAGAAGGTTAAGTGCATCTGAATAGCCAAAAGCTATTCTGAAAAAGAAGAGCGACGTGGGAGGAATTTCACTGCCTGGCCTTGAAACATATTAAAGAGTTACAGTGGTCAAAACAGCATGATACAGGCATAAAGATAGACACATTGATCAGTGGAATAGAATTGAGAATCCAGAAATAAACCCTCACCTATACAGTCAACTGGTTTTTGACAAACCTACCAAGTCACTGTTAACTGGACAAAACAGTGTCTTCAACAAATGGTACTGGGACAACTGGATATCTATAATCAAAAGAGTGAAAGCGGACCCCTATCTCACTCCCTATATATGAAGCAACTCAAAATAGATCAAAGACTTAAATATGAAAGCCAGGACCATAAAATTACTAGAAGAAAGTGTAGGGAAACAGCTTAAAGACCTTATAGTAGGTGGTAGTTTCTTGGACCTTACACCCAAAGCACATTCAACAAAAGAAAAAAATAGATAAATGGGACCTCCTCAAAATTAAACACTTTTGCACCTCACAGGACTTTGTCAAAAGGGTGAAAAAGCAGCCAACTAAATGGGATAAAATATTTGGAAATCACATATCCAATAAGGATTTAATATCCAGGATATAAAAAGAGATGTTACAACTCAACAATAAAAATACAAACGACCCAATTAAAAATTGGGCAAAAGACTTGAATAGACATTTGTCCAAAGAAGAAATACAAATGGCAAAAAAAAAAACACATGAAGAAATGCTTAACATCACTGATGATTAGGGAAATGCAAATCAAAACTACAATGAGATATCATTTCACACCTATCAGAATGGCCACTATAAAAAGAGACAGAGAACTACAAGTGTTGGAGAGGATGTGGAGAGATAGGAACACTTATTCACTGTTGGTGGGAATGCAGACTGGTACAGCCACCGTGGAGGACTGTTTGGCAGTTCCTAAAGAAGTTGAATATAGACTTGCCACGTGACCCTGCAATACCACTACTGGGTATATACCCAGAAGAACTGAGAGCAGTGACAAGAACAGACATCTGCACACCGATGTTCAGAGCAGCATTATTCATGTTAGCCAAAAGTTGGAAATGACCCAGGTGTCCATCAACCAATGAATAGATAAACAAACTGCAGTGAATTCACATGATGGAGTATTATTCCGCTGTAAGAAAAAAATGAAGTTGTAAAGCATATGACAACATGGATGAACCTGGAGGACATTATGTTGAGCGAAGCAAGTCAAACACAAAAGGACAAATACCGTATGATTGTGTTACTACGAACCAAATATATTGTGTAGCATATTGTATGATTTTAAAAAAAATGGATATGTATCCAGTATATTTAATTGAGAAATGGGTGTTTTTATTTAAAAAAAGATAAAATATATATTAAAAAATAATGCATGTGACTGATGTTCAGACAAACCAAAAAATTTTAAAAAATTAGTTGACATTAATTGAATACTTATGTGCTGAAACTTTTCTGAACACTTTACATGTATAAAGTTATTTAACACTAGCTCATCAGTACAGAGTCATTGTTTTTAGTATAACACTATGCCTGGCTCATTTTTTCCTATCTGTTAATCTATATTATGGATTTCTACATTAATCCCTTGATTTCTCATATGCAGTTATAAAGTTTCTGATATCCCAAAGATTTATCTGATTCCTTAAGAATATAGCCATCATGAAGTCCCACTCACACTCATATTCAAAAACACACATTTCCATTGGAATTTCATAAATACTTCGGGAATGCCAACTGTAACTTTATTAGGTCATTTTCCTCATATTATTGTCTTGATATTCTTTCTTTTTTAAATACTGTAATTTTAATTCTGACATTTACACTTAAGGATTTTTTAGAAGCAAGTAACATACAGGGTGAGTTTGTTAGTCCATATTTCCACCTCTTTAATACAAGTCCACAATCCCTTATCTGAAATCCTGAGACCATATATTTTAGAATTTTTTTTTTTTTTTTTTAATTTTTAGAAACATGTGTGTGTAGCTTACTGTGTTTCCCGTGTTGGGTTTGTGGCAGCACTTGGTAATGAAACACATTAATCTTCAATGAATCATATAAAATTCACACTAACTAGGAAAGACTATAGAAAGCCTCCATTAGTTCTGGTCACATTTTGCCCTCATATGAGCTTGAATCTGAGCTGTTTGGAATTTAGAATTGTGGTTATAGAATTGTGGACTTGCGTGGTCTTCCCTTTTAAGTCCCTTAATATATCTTGTCATCTTGTTGTATACGTAAATAATTGAGCTACTTTTTAAGTTGGCAGTGTTAAGGACTGTAATACTGAGAATTATTTAATTCATGTAGCCGTGTTAAATTACTTGTAAATTCTCTTTTCTGTAATCTACAGCATTGTAAAAGTTTTGACATGGTAACCCTCTTGTTACTGATGTTTTACCTTTCATTTATGACTCCGGAATATACTCCTGAGCGACAGAAGTAACATTGGTCTCTTTGTCTCATCCTCTTTTCTAAAATGGAGTTGTTAATTTGAGGGAGAGATCAAATAGAATTAGTGAAATACTTGCAAACTTTTAGTAAAGAAGTAGAGCATCTTGAAAGTATTATTCATTAGAAGTTCAGACAATATAATAATATTTTTTCCCTCCAATGCAGGTGTTCTTTATACATTTTCCTACAGGGCTCCTCTGTGGAGAAATCCGAAAAGCATACGTAGAATTTGTCAATGTCAGCAAATGTCCTCTTACTGGATTGAAGGTTGTTTCTAAACGCCCAGAGTTCTTTACTTTTGGTGGTAATACTGCTGTTCTGACACCATTAAGTCCCTCGGCTTCTGAGAACTGTAGTGCTTACAAGACTGTTGTGACAGAGTCTACCTCTATGTGCACAGCACTCATCTCATCAGCTTCTTCTGTAGACTTTGGCATTGGCATAGGAAGTCAGCCAGAGGTGATTCCTGTTCCCCTTCCTGACACTATTCTTCTACCTGGAGCTTCAGTCCAGCTACCAATGTGGTTACGTGGGCCAGATGAAGAAGGTGTCCATGAAATTAACTTTCTGTTTTACTATGAAAGTGTTAAAAAACAGCCTAAAGTACGGTGAGTATTTTAAAACTTTTCTGATTTAACCTCTATGTTTAATATATGTATACATATTCAGATAAATATTTTGATGTAAACATGCTTAACATATATCATTGTTATAACTATAAATTAGTTATAAATTCCTAATATAACTATAACTAGGTGGCCAAAAGTGGGTGGTGGGGGTGGAAACAAACTACTTACTCTTTTTTGTTGCTTCTATCTATATGTTTCATGATTCATTCATATGACTAAGTACTATGGCCATAGTTACCACATAATAATGGAATTAAAGATATCGTGTATTAAAATAGGTTGTTATTTGTATGTGAAGACAATCTGCTTATACTCATCCTTTTTTAAAAAAGTTCTGTTGTACCTTTCCCTCTCACCAGTTCTCCCCCACTGCTTGAGAATATATGAATGCATGAAAAAAATGTATGTATTTGTAGAACAGATTATTAAGGTGTGGTTTTAATGGGTGATCACTGGAAGAAATTAAACATAACTGGCTCATACAAGGATCAGTGGCTTTTATATTGCACAGCAGGCTATTTTCTATTTGTGATAGTGCCATTGTCATTTTTTATGAAATCAGGAATAATTATACTACGTTTATTTTATTTAATGGAATAAAAATCTATTATGTAATACTTATTTGTGAGGATAAAATGAGATAATATTTGTAAACACAGATGTACTTTAGTTCTCACTAATGTTTAGTCTCTTTAAGATGATGATAAAGAGAGGGATTACCCTGGCCAAGGCAGAAGGAAAGTCTTTGTGGAATGAAAGAGTGGTGATGTGAGCCTTCAACGACAGTAAAGATTTCAGAATTCAGATATTGAGGGGATAGAGAGAATGTAGTGAGTATTCCAGGGGGTGGCTATGTATATGAACAAGGATTTACAGGTTAGAATGTATAAACTGAATGCATTTAGTTTGGCTGTAGTATAAAATGTGTGTAAAAGAAGTAAAGTGGAATAAAACTTGAAAGGTAAAGGTATGTTTTGGAGGGCCTTGGATGCCAGGTTAAAGTTTGGATTTTACTTGGTAGGCATTTTTAGTAACTTTGGGACCGCTATCAGAAAAGAGTCATGATCAGGATATTACTATAATGATTATTTTTAGGTGCTATACAGGTTAGTTTGATGAACAGGGAAGAAGTCTGGAGTCAGGGAAACTATATTTTCCTTCTAAATTGCGAACAATGAATTGCGCTAAAGTTAGATTAACTAGATATTTTACTTTATTGTATTCAACTCTGTTTAGAGTAGAAATGGTGCTAAGAGTGATCAGTTTTTTAAATCTTTATTTGAAATGAGAGAATCATAACATAGGGAGAGGTCCTTAGTTTAAGTTTGCATTTTTACTTCTTCAGTCATAGAATATTAAGACATACTGCAGTTATTTGTACCAGCCGATCTTTGAACGTACGAGCCACTGTCTGCAGAAGTAATTCTCTTGAAGACGAAGAAGGCAGAGGAGGCAATATGCTAGTTTTTGTGGATGTAGAAAATATCAATACTGTAAGTTGGTTTAAAATTGTTTTTTTTTTTAATTGTATTTGAAATATTAACTTTGCTTTTAGTAATGGAATTTTTCCTTCACCAAACAGCATAAGCTAGGAATTTAGGAATGCTCATATTAGAATAAAGTGTGAAAACCTCTTCATTCTCCATTAGCTTTGTAATTTTATTTCTCAGTCTCTTCAAGTAAGAGGATGTGATGGCATTAATATGGTACATATCCATATAATATATCGTTCCATGTTCCAGTAATTCAATCAAAAAGAGCTCTAATAAAGTGCTTTCTAGTCTCACCATTGGGAAGAATCTGTAATTAAATTCATGAAATTCTGTTAGGATTTCATATTTAATATTAATTTGGTAACCTTTCACTTTTACATTTCTGACAGTACCACTTCCTTTATAAGGCATTTCAAAAATTTTGTCATTCCTGTGTTAATGTACTTTAAATATCAGAATGAATATTTTTGAAGAAGGGAATGTGATCACATGATTAAAATATGACCTTAGCTTCAGATTGATCCAGTTCAGATACTTACTTAAAATGTTGCTTATTGGGAAGCAGATGTGGCTCAACCGGTTGGGCGTAGGCCTATCACAAAGGAGGTCCTGGGTTCAGGTTCCGGTGCCTCCTAAAAGAAGACAAGCAGACACCACCCCTGCGGCAACCAGCAGATGCCACAAGCTAGCAGGCACCGCAGCCCATGGGGAGCGGATGTGGCTCAGGCCGTTGGGCACTCGTCACTCACATGGAAGGTTCTGGGTTTGGTTCCCAGTGCCTCCTGGAGAAGGCGAGCAAACAATGAGCAAACAGATGAGAGAACCATCGGGGTGGGGGTGGGGTGGGAGAAAGAAAGAAAAGTAAATTTTTTATAAAATGTTACTTAGTCCTGTAATGTCCTTTGCGTTTAGCTTCATAGATTTGTAAGGTCACTCCTTGTTAGGGTAGAGTTAATGCATTACTACATCAATGATCTTCAAAAGAAAAGAATGAATATTTTTTTATTACTTTAGTAAGAGTAAGAAGATTTTAATAATTTCAAGTTTCAAATTAGTTCTTATTCAGGAGAATAAAAAATTATGTACAGTTGAATCAACTTTACTTGGATTAGCTGTACATTTTGTGAGGTTGTTCGTTGTTGCTTGTTTTTGCCTTAATGGGAATAAGATATCTTAGAAAGACCAGAAGAAATAAAAAGAAAATAGATTTTTTTTCATAAAAAACAAACAGGCTTTAATCACATAGATCAGCTTTTTAGCTTTTGTAAATTAAAAAACAAAAAGGATAAATAAGGCACTGTACTTTTTAAAAACCAAAACTGTTTGGCTCCAAGTTTAAAACCCATGGAACAATCAGAATATAATATATATAACTTTTCTTACTCAGCCTTAGAGAAAGGCTCTGCATGTTTCCTTCTCTATCTGAGAAGCAGAAAATGCTATGGTTTTGATTAAAAATTGGCAACAAATAATTTTTTATCTATTTAATCCAGCAAACTCATTTTAAAATTTCCCACTGGGAGTATATTATAGTTAAAAATATTTCTTGCATAAAATGCCGACTTCTGTGTTTTAAAAATGCTTAGGAGATGAATTTAGATAACTTAAACTTTCTGAAATATATATTGTTACTTTATTTTAAAATATAAATTTTATCTCACGCTAATTGATATTGACTTTGATAGCAGTATCTAAATGCTGTTCTCATTGGAATATTCTAATTTAGTGCTTCTAAATCCTGAATGACTCTTGTATCCCTTTTTGACAGAGTGAAGCAGGTGTTAAGGAATTTCATATAATACAAGTATCAAGTAGTAGCAAACACTGGAAGTTGCAGAAATCTGTAAATCTCTCGGAAAACAAAGGTTTTTGCTTTTTTCACCTTTATAATAAATTCTGAAATCTTAATTGCTTGACTTTTCATAATAATAACAGAATATCATAAAATTATTGGTATTTTTTTAACTTTTTTAAAGCATTTAATTGTGCTTTCATTAGTTTATATGACTATCAAATTGCGTGTCTTGAGCTGTTCTTCCCCATCTTTTTATTCTCGTCTGTATCTTTTCTACTTGCATTTTTTTCTTTTTTAATTGTAAAACCAGTGCTTGAGTACATGCTCACGGTTAAAAGTTCCATCAGCACATAAATACATAGAGTAGAATGTGGAAGTTTCTCCTTTTTCCTTCATCACTGGTAGGTACTGTTTGCTGGCTGGTTTTTCTATGTATTTGCATACCTACAAACCATTCAAACAACCATTTGTTGAGTGCTTAGTTTGTGATATATGTTGAGTTATGTGCTTCATTGACATTCTCTGATTCAGTTCACATATAAACTAAGAGATAAGTACCATTATCCTTATTTTACAAAGAGCATGAAGTTAGAGAATTTAAGTAACTTGTTCACAGTTAACATGTAAATTCACATACAAGCTGTTGATTATTTAGGCAGTATTTTCTTTCTTTCCCTTTTATGAACATGCTGTGATCATCGTTCGTGTGTCTTTTTATCTCTGTGCACTTATGCAAGTATTTCTGCACGATAAATATTCATGGATTGGTGAAGGAATATAGACATTTTAGACTTGTAATACATATTGACAGATTGTTTTCTAGAAAGTTTCTATCAGTTTACCATCCTACCAGTAATATATATAAGAGTGCTTGTTGGAGTGGGGTAAACTGGCAAAATTTTTGCTCTTTCTGGGAAGGAATTGTATCATGTTTCAAAAGATATAAAAATATTTAAACCATAGCCTTATTAATCCTTACTCGAGATTTATACAAAGAAATTAATTCAAAATATGGGAAAATCCATATATTCAGATAGGTTTATTGGAAGTGTATATTTAACAGGGAAAAATTCAGTGTAGCTTTAATGTAAATCATCCTACAATACAACTCAGACTATTTTTTGTGGTCATTAAAATATTTTAGCATTTAAAAAGTACTTGTGATAGTGAGAAGATGCACCATAGAAAATTATGTGCATATAATAATATTGGTATAAACCATACATGTAAAATGATAGATTGGTGGGCTTGTGGTTTCCCCATTACCCAAGCTTTGATCTTTCAAAACTTTCTGTGTATCTGTAATGTCATATATATATGAATATACATACACAGTATACACATAAAACATGTATTTTGAGAAAATGGAATTTTATCCTTTCCTAAGAGCTTAATGAAGAGTCACTTTATTGGGATGAAAGCAAAAATGTTTTGTTAAACATTATTTATATAATATAATATATTGTTTTCCAGTTTAAGAAAGTTTGAATAATGTGTTAGGTTTCATCCTGTCATGAGTTGAGAGCAATCTTTGATGAAATTGTATTCTGTTTTCTTCCCAGATGCCAAACTTGCCAGTAGGGAGAAGGGAAAGTTTTGCTTCAAGGCAGTGAGATGTAAGGAAAAAGAAGGTAAATTCATTTTACTTTGGCACTTTCTTTAATGGTCCTTTTATATTTCATGCCAATGATATGATTAGTTTGTTTTCCCTTCTTTTTTAGCTGCCACACAATCCTCAGAAAAATATACCTTTGCAGATATCATCTTTGGAAATGAACAGGTATACAAATAAGCAAAATAGCGTTTGATTTTAAAAGTCACAGTTCTGGAATATCTGGCTATTTTGGCAAAGCTGTTGCTTCAGTAATGCTCACTTTGGAGGATGAACATCTCAAATTTGTTGGGTTTTGCATCCTCCCTTCACTCCCAAAAATAAAGTGAAAATGCTATACAAACCATACAGTTGTAATTAGTTATTTAAAATTAATTTTGTTTTGAGAATATTTTGTGTGGTATGATACAAGTGTAGTCGTTGGGATTAACAAAAGAAACAGGAGTCTGTGAGGGAATCTGTTTATTAGGGAAAGTGGATGCAGTGGAACATATAGGTAATAATTCTCTGGATTTGAGCATATCATATGGTTCTGAGACCCAAATAATAAACTAGATACATAAGTTTCTGCTGTGATTTAAAATGTGCTGTTGTCTAGGGCAGTGATATTCCAACTTAATTACGTATAAGAATCACCTAGAGTGTTGTGGGTATAACTCAGTTGTTGAACGCCTGCTTTCACATGTATGAGATCCCAGGTTCAATTCCCGATACCTCCTAAAAAATAAAATAAAATAAAAAGAATTACCTAGAGCTGTGGCTTTCAAACTTTAATGTGCATAGGAATCACCTGGGGAGATTGCTAAATGTAGGACTGGGTTGGAGGCTGAGGTTCTAAATTACTAAATTCCTAGGTGATGTTTGAGGTTGTCAGTTGTGCTGATCCTATTTTTGAGTATCATGGGCCTAGAAGATTTTGTAAAAATGGAATCTTTGCCTCCTCACCTCTAAATCTCTGGTGCATTATGTCTTGGGTGAAAACTGTGAGATCACCTCTCTGGACCTAGGGTATAAAATCCCATATAATTGTGCACTATTACTGGCATTATTTCTCTTTTATGCTCTTCTCCTTGATAATGCCAGACATGTGTACATTTTTTGTACTTTTTTTCATTTGCCTTTTTCTGACTCATTCTTTGTGACTATCTTTTGATCATATGAGGAAACATCTATTTAGAGATATCTCGGTACTAAAGGCCCAGTAATTGCAAAACGTGTATGACTTTTGGAGATACTGTGCTTACTGAATGGTTGAATTTAGCTTTCCACTTTTTCTATAAGATTGGCAGGACTTCAGGTATATGTTTTTTGTTTTTTTTAAAGATTCTCTAGAAACATCAGCAGTACCATTAAATTACATTGAGATTGTAATTTATTGTATTTGTTGCTAAATAGTTTTATGTAAGAGCACTGAAGAAGTCAGAAACCAAGACTTTGCCTTTTGATGAATCTTGTTGGGTAAATAGAACTTACCAAGCACTACAGTTTAATGAAAAAAAGCTATGGTGGCAAGGGTTTACAAGAAAAAGTTCATTCCTAAGGGAAAACTACTTATATTTATTAATGTTTAGTAATTAGCTCTAAACTTAACATTCACGTAATATGCCTAGAGTGCAGGAAATCTAAAGAGTAGTGATTTTATTATGAAGCACAGTGTTCCATTAAGTAAGGGAGAGCCTGTAGTTCTGAGTCCATTTAAAATTCTTTTCTTACCCTTTACCCTTTCTCCCTTTTGATTCAAGTTAATGTTATTTACTCCATTTGCATCATTTCATTGGCTGTTTCCTTGTGTTATAGTATTTGAATGATAAATACTATCATTATTTAATGTAAAAAAAAATGCTACTTTCTTTCCAACATTTTATTTATTCGTTTTTTCTTAGAGGTACCCATTTGCCCTCCTTGGATGCTTGGAAGATCCAAGATAGTATCATAGGAGTGTAGAGTAATTATTTTGCAGTGACAGCTTCAAGATTCAGGGTATTATGTACCAAATCTCAGGTGTTCAGTTTTTAAAGTTACCTCCCTGTGTTCAGCCAAAGTGACAATCCTGTCAGGAAATTACTGGATAAGCCTTTTAAAGGGTATATATAAGTTATAGAATTCTAAATTTTGGCAAAGTATATTTAATTGAAATTACATATAAGTGATACAGATATACATTTTGGCAGGGTATATTTAATTGAAAATATTTACGTAGACGTGGTTTTCTTTTAACAGATAGTAAGTTCGGCAAGTCCATGTGCAGACTTCTTTCATCGTAGTTTATTCTCTGAATTAAAAAAACCACAAACCCAGCTGTCTGTGCATAAAGAAAAACAGTTGTCAGAGGATGCAGTGAGAGTGATTCAGAAGTGCAGTGAGGTGGATTTGAATATTGTCATATTGTGGAAGGTATGTGTTATTAAATTATTTCAGCAAGTCTTGCTTACAGATACTTGATTATTAAGCTTGAGAATATATGTAAGCTGCTATTTATATTTTTCTGCTTAAATTTTCCAGTTTTAATATTAAAGTTGTTTTCTAATCTTTTTAATGGTTTCATAATGACTGCTATTTTACTTTTTGCCTTAAGAAAGAATCCATTCAAATTAGATGACTTTCCTTATATGTATTGCTGTTATTTCTATGTATTACTGAGAATATTGTAGAAATGGTAAATTCTGTGAAAACATGAATTGTTATTAAACTTTTTATTGTGGGCATTTTCAAACACATAAGGAAAAATAGCACATGAATCTCTCTTTTTTTTAAGATTTATTTACTTTATATTTTAAATTTTTATTTATTGCCCCCCTCCCCCGCCCCCGATGGTTTTCTCATCTGTCTGCACATTATTTACTTGCCTTCTCCAGGAGGGAACTGAACTCAGGACCTCCCACAAGTGAGGCAAGTGCCCAATGGCCTGAGCCACGTTTGCTCCCTGCAGGCTGGGGTGTCTGCTGGCTTGTGGCATCTGCTCGTTTAGGTGTCTGCTCTTCGTGGCGGTGCGGTGTCTAGTTCCTTGAGACAGGTGTGGCACATAGCTCATTGCAGTGGGTGAGGCATCTGCTCATCTTTAGGAGACACCAGGACCCAAACCTGGGACCTCTCATGTGGTAGGCAGGTACCCAACTGGTTGAGCTACATCAGCTTCCTGCACATGTACCTCTTGGTACCCATTACTAAGGCTCCAAGAGTCATTAATTTGTTGCTTTTCTTATTTTATCTGTTCCATTTGTCTTGTCACTCTTAATAAGAAACAAATTAAAACAACAATGAAATCCATTTCGCATTTATCAAATGAGCAAAATCCAGAAATATGAAAACATGCTATATTGAGTGAGGTCAAATATTTTTTCATATGTTTTAAGAGCCATTTAAATTTTTTTCCCTCTGAACTCTTGGTTCATGTTTTGCCCATTTTCGTACCACATTGGTAGTCTTTTAACTTTTAGAAGCTCTTCATATAATAAAGATAATTTGCCCTTTGTGAAATAAATTGTAAATATTTTCCCAGTTTATTATTTTTTAACTTTGTGTATGTGTGTTGGGATAGTTAAATTTATTCTTCTTTCTCTTACTGTTTTTGGACTTTTGAGTCATTGTATGAAACCTTTTTTTTTTTCACTCCCATGTTATAATTCAACCATGTTTTTTTTCTGGTATTTGTAGTTGTTTCTTCTTCTCCACTGCCTCCTGCTCTTCCTGCTTGTCCTCATCTTTGTCTGTCTTCTTTTTTACATTTAAATTTCTGATCCATGTGGAATTTATCCTTACATACAGTGTGAGAAATTAATCTAGTTTTTATCATCTTTCTATATGGCTATCCAGTTTACCTATTACAACAGACTATTAAAATAGTCTTTTTCCCACTAAATTCAGGTGCTCCCCTTATAATATCCTAA
>JAQZBX010092563.1:0-12265 GCA_029593785.1 Cabassous unicinctus
AACTGGGAACTCTCACCTGAACATTAGCAAGGGGAAGGACTAATTAGTGGTTTAAGAGTTAACCACACAGGCAGAAAGCACTCTCCCTTCTCTGCCTGAATCAGTCTGCCAGTACACCTGGGGACCAGTAATCTGTTATTTTCTCCCATTTCTCTTCCCTCTCCGATTTCCTTAATAAACTACTAGATGAAATAAACTGGCATGTTCCTAAATTATTTGATGTAACATAGCCAAAAAACTGGAGGAATCCAGTAACAGTACTATTTCAGAAATAGTGAAGGAGTATTAGGTAATCTAGTAAGCAAAATTATATAGGATGGTGGGGAAAAGTAATGTGGAAAAAAAAATAGAATGTCTAAGAGTTTTTCATGGTTGAACAGCTTAAAAACTATGCTAATTTAATTTTTTAATTAAAAAAATATTTTATTTATTTTATTTTATTTTTTTGGTTCCCTTGCCTGTTTGCTCATTGCTTGTACATTGTCTGCTTGTTGTTTATTTTTTGCTCATTGTCTGTTTGTTGTTTTTGTTTATTGTTTTTGCTCATTTTCTCTTTGTTTTTTGTTTTCTTTAGGAGGCACCAGGAACCACACCCACTACCTCCCATGTGGGAGGCAGGCACTAAACTGCTTGAGCCACATCTGCTCCCTATGCTAATTTAATTTTTTTCCTTTTTAAAATAATTTTTATTGAAGTATGTCATTCATATATGAACATGCCCAATATGCTAATTTAATTTTAAAAGCGGCTTTATTTCTACCATGACCTCACAATTTCCTCATGGAAATGAACAGACAAGAAAAATTAGCACTTCATGTGGGCTATTTTAGATCACCATTGTGGCTGCAGATTTCTCCTTGATCCATTAAAGTATCTCTACTTAAGCACTCTGTCCAAAGCTACTTTACTGAGGACAGTGGCAGATGTCCTCTGCTGACTTGTTACACTGGAATTTACTTCCTTCAGTCTCCTTCACAGTGAAAGCTCTCTGATAACTTTAAAAAATATGACATTATTGTTATCTGTTGGTTCCAAACCTTCTCCTGAAAAGCATGGATTTGGTCTGGTGCAAGACAAAAGTAAGCACCTGGCATTGAGTCAGACATAAGCTTTATTGGGCTTATGAACAGAAGAGAGTCTCCAGTACTGACAGTCTGGAGAATGAAGGTAGGGCTCCACAAAGAGTCAGGAAAATGATGGTTGATAGAATGGATTTCAGAACAAAGACAGTCTCCTAGGGTCCCATGATGTGCACATATGGGGTCTGGTGACGTTATTGCAGTAATTAAATTTTACTGCTCTGAGATTATGTTTTATGATACCAATTATACATCCTTTCCCCTTCAGGAGGATTGTTAATCTCTGACTTATGTCTAGATCATGCAGGTGGCCATGAACTGAGCACTTAGAGGGAGCCTGGGCCCTGGGTGCCCACAATCAACCCCATGCAGCAGTCTACATTGAGCATAGTACAAGCATTGCATCCACATTTCCCTGCAACAGTATAAAAGGCAACAGACTAATAGGAGTCCTCCACCAAAAGCTGGTAGATCCATAAAAATATGTCTCCTGGACCAAGAAGGTAATTAAACCAATCAGATAACTAATTTATTGATGTGCTGTATGTGCTCTTGTATATAATTTAGAGCTTGTGAAATATGAGAGTGATCAGGAATATATACACAACATTGAACATTAACGAGGGCACAGGTCTCACCTTGTGCACCAGTAAGAATGTCTAAAGTCATCCTATTTTGTAAAACTACATTTCATGTTTGGGTAGATTCTTTGTTTAGTAAGGAAATAGCTACTTTGGTGTCATTAAGGGCTTGAGTAGTGTGATTGGACAAAGCTGTTATATGTTTTTCAGTGACAATTGCAGCACCACCTGGCACAAAATTCACAATGAGTAGAACCACCAGGGGACATGCTTTATGCTATATTTAGCATTGATCATTTCCCAATTACTAGGAGTATTGGTTAATGACTCATATAGGGTGGCAGGGACATATGGCTGTCCCCACATGCATTTATGATCCAGTTATGGGGCGTATATGGCCACCCTTCTTGCCTGCAAGTCCATAACCATCCTTTAGGGTACAGCTAGTCCCTAGCAAATGAATGGTAAGAACTCTGCCATTGGAAAAGACTATTATTTTCATGTTTAATAGTAAAATTACACAACTCAGGGGATTATCACCGGTATCTTGTCATTCCATGCAGACAGGTGACACAATCTAGGGTGACAGACTCTGCCGTTAGCCATCCTAAACCATCATATATAGCATATTCTAATAAAGCCTGGGATTATTCACCTTTTCCTTTACAAAGGAAAAAATATTACTATCAACTCATTGAAAGATGGCAGCTGGATTTCAGTCTTAAATTAGAAGTTCTTGTTTCAAGCTTGTCAATGGGTCAAATTCTGCCATGCCAGCAAGGTGTTCCATGCTGTCCAATTTGCAGGAGCTACAGTCCAAGGAAGGCCAGTATCACAGAAGGATGGTAAGTCTATGCAAACCCAACATTAAGTTTGATTGTGGGCACATATTACTGCTGAAGCCCACTGTATAAACGTATTGGCTAGGGCACTACAGGTGAAAAGAAAGATGTTTATGGGGAACAATAAGAGACAGAATATGCTGGTCTAACAGTATACAGGCAACATTCCCATTAGCAGATAACAAAGTACCAGGTAAGGGAGTTCTGTGAGGAGGCTGCCAATACCATGTATTTTCTCCCAATAATTCTCTGAGTTTTCTACAGTGACATCAAAAGCTAATTTAGTCATAAGGAGAGTCCACATAGTCACATATAGGGCCCAAGAGGGAATAGGAGAGCCCATATTATTAATAAAGATTTTTACTGGCAATTTTGGATAAATTGTGGTCTTACAACAATTTTTCAATGACTCTTGTTCCCATGGGGTTAGATTCCCAACCAGTAAGGCTGCATAGGCTAGTACCTTGGCCAAAGGGTCTCATTTTCCCCAGTTTATATAGTTTGAGGCATAGTCAACAACAGATCATTATTACTTCATCTTTTGTAATGTAGTGCAGCTGGCCCTTTAACTTGTAATCTCATTGCCTGCATTTTTCCTCCTGTTATCAAGTCAAACGCATCAGGGGCTGAATCCCACAGTGCTGAGTTTAATGGGTCAAGGCTGGATACAGCCTCTTAGTCCATTGTTGTAAAGATCCCTTATCACCTTTTATTTGTTCCTTTAAAAGGCCATTCATCCTTTCTGTAAGGTCTAAAATGATGAGGTTATAGGGTAAATGGAAAGTCCAAGCAATATTTTGGTCCACCCAGAAGACTGAGAGATGAATGATAAATGGAATTCCTTGGTCACTGCCGTTTTAAAAGTTAATAGGTCACTTACTTTTTTCTAAGCAGTGAATAGTGGCCTCCGATGGCAATGTCTGTGGCAGTGAAAGCATAGCTTGCCCCTTCTCTGAGAGGGAGGGGTCTGAGGTAAACCACTTGCCATTGAGTTACTGTGGTCTGTTCTCAGCCAATATGTCCAATCTGGTGAGATAATTGCTGTGGCCACAAAAGTGAGCATGATGGATACTTGTGGATGATGTCCATGAGCTGCTGTGACAGGCAGCTTGAACTGCTGGGCTAGGCACCACAGGGTTTGGTAACCACCATGTTTGCTTTTCTGTGGAGCCATTCTGCTACTTCTTGGGTCTCAGCGGTATGGCTCAGGACCTTCACAAGGGCATCTGCCTCAACATTCCCAAGAGGAGTGTTAAAGGAGTAGGCAGGGACATGATAGACAATTATTTGTCATTGATGCAAAGTGTACCAGATGTCCTTCCATAGATCTATCCTCCACAGAGGGTGGCTCACTACAGTTCATTGTTCTTGTTTCCATGTTGTCAGCCAGGTGATAAGGCCTTGTATACTGCAAAACTATCAGTACAGATTGTTAATGTGTTCCTGGGCTCATGTACTATAACTATCCAACCAGCTCCTAATTCAGCCCATTGACTGATTTGCAGAGTGTCTGTTTCACACCAAACAATTTCAGTGCTGGACTGTACAGCCACAGCTACCCATGGGGGAGACTGCCCACTAGCCTAACTGTCTATATGCATTCTCTGGAACTTTTCCTATGTCTTTTTTAGTGGGCACTTCAAAGGCCACTGTGGGGGTTGTAATTTTGACCAAATAATCTTCCATGTAAAACACTAGGCCTAAGATCACATTCATTTCGGTACTTTAAGGGCTAATTTTGAAGACACTGTCCTGCAGCAGGTAAGCTTCACATTTTGTTAAGGTACTTGATTGTGCACTTCAGAACAAGGTTTGTTCTCAGTATCTGCAATCCACCCCTGGTTAGGGATGGCAGTCTTCAGGGTGACCAGACATATTAGGGTTAAGCCTTCTACTTGCATCAAGTTGTATGCTGCACATAGCTGCTTCTCTAAGGGGCCATATCATAATTCAGTTCATTTCCATGGGTACTCACTTAGAATGTCATCGTTGCCACAAACCACACCCAAAGCAATGTTGTTACTGGCCACATCCAATACACAGGATATGTCAGGGTCTACCCTCTTAGTGCTTAATCCTGTGCATTACCTTTTCTGCTTAGGATATACAATGGTTTCAATATTTGAGCTAAATGAGGAATGAAAAATCTCTACTACTCCAACAACCCCAGAAAGGCCATTAATTGTTTTGAAACTTGTGTTGTGAGAAGACATTGTACTTAATTGATTATAGGAGATGGTATAGCTTTTGTCTTACCCAAATAAGCAACATTCAAGAATTTGACAGAGCAGCTAGGGCCTTGCAGCTTGCCCTGATTGATTTCTCACTCCCAACCTTCAGGATCAGATACTATTTTTCCTGATGCTTCTTTTTATTCTGAAAGAGAATTACTGGTTAACATAACATCAATATTATGAAATAGGGTTACAGTCATAGGTTTCTTCCACATGGCCAAATCCTTTGCCAGGAGGCTATGACAGGTGGTCAGCTTATGCATATAGCTTTGGGGGAAGAACTGTAAAAGTCCATTGTGGCCTTCCCATATGAAGGCAAATGCAGGCTAGCTTTACTTGCCTAAAGGAGATCCTAAAGATAGCATTAGCAAGATCTAAGCCAAACTGATAGTGATCTAACTGGGTAATAATTTCTTGCAATAAACAAGCAATGTTTGGGACCCCTGCATACAGTAGTGGTGTTACTTTATTTAATTCATGATAATCTACTGTCATGTGCATGCTCTATCAGGCCATAGAGGACTATTGAAGAGACTATGGGTAGTTATTATTATCCTACCTTTTTTATTCCTTTATTGTAGCAGTAATTTCTTGGAACTCTCCCAGGATTTTGTACTGTTTTGGTTACACAAATCTTTGGAGCAAGGGCACCTTCACTGGGGACCATTAAGATTATCCCCTTAGCACTGCATTTATTACTCTGCATTGGAGGTAGAATTCTCTTATGGTAGTCTGTAATGTGGCATTCTGGAGAATGTCAATTTCTAAAATAAATTTGAGTATAGGAGGAATATACACTGTATACTTTTATTCAATTTTTAAAAGTAAATTTTATTGCATACCATAAACTAATTTTCCTCTATAGCCATCTATAGCCAGCACTGGCCTATGGAATCATGCTACATTGCCATGAATTACAGTACATTCACCTCCCATATCTACTAAGGCTAATACTCTTTGTTGATTAGTAAAGGAACAATAAATATTTAACTGTACATGTGGCCTATGATTCCTGGGGCTCCCAGTTATTTTCCTCACCTTGGGATCCTGACCCTTCCCCTATGTTAGTTAGAAGGGTGCCTGTCAGGCTTCTGCTGGGGAGTGGAAGTCTCCTGGGGTTGGGACATGAGCATTTTTCCTATTTTTACTTCTTCCTCAACATTCTGAGGAGATAGTTTCATAAGTCTCTTGTCCTTAAGGAGCTTGCCCCACAGTCTCACTAAAACCACATTGGGATGCCTATCTATTGTTTCTAGCTCGGTGCTTGAAGAAATATATATCTACATTTGCTTGTGCCACATATGATTAGGATCATCATGTCTTTGGGGTGTATTCCCTCCTGCCCAGACCCCAAACCCCTTTCTCCACAACCTTTCTGATTCTCCTAAGTCTGCTATAGCCTGTGCAACTTGCAACACAGTTTGCCCTGCCAGGGGACTCAGGATTTACACCAGATGTCCATAATAATCGTTGGGAACAGTATGTAGCACAGTATCTTTCATTCTTTCAGTGAAAATTTTGGTGACAGGCCCTACAAAATTGGCAGCATAAATGACATGTTTCATCCTCAATCCCCATAAACATCTTTTAATTCTTCCATGGGTTTCCAAGGAGGGGTGGCATTGGGTATATCCCCTTCATTAGGTCATGCATCCTTGCATTCAATAAACAGCCATATCAATACCAATGCTGTTTTTGTTTTCACTAGAAGCAGTATATAAATGCCAACATAGAGTAGTGTGAGTGGTAGTGGATGCCAATTTACTCATGTCCATCCCAGATTATTACAACTCCTTCAAATCCAATGTGCCATAATTTTAGAAAACAGTAAGGTAGGGACTCTCTAGATCTCTGCCTGTATCTTTGCCCCAAATCACCCAACTCAGCAATGGTATAGTCCCTCATGGTTATAAGTAACTTCTACTTGGGGTGGTGGTTGGAAATGTTGGACCCAGGGGTTTGTTTTTGTAATGTCTTCCATCACTGTTGTATTATATGACACACACTTGTGCACTCATCATCTTCTTCCACTTCTCATTCCTTTTCTTTTCCCCATCTGAGGAAGAATCCATGGGATCCCATGCCTAAGGGTCCCATTCATGGGTAGTTAATATCCTCCATACCTCATCTTGACGTAGTCTGTGGCCCCTAGCTCAAGCATATGTACAAGCCAGGGTTGCTAACTAACATAAACTCAGCACAAGTGATCCATTAAGGAATCCTTCATTTCTGCCTATGATAGGCATATATCCATATTTCGCTTTAACTTTTCTTCTAGGCAACACATAGAGTTTTATGCCACATATTCTGCCTCAGTAGCCATCTGCAAGTCTCCTAACAGGGGCCATGCTATAGTCTCTGCTATTTGGTCTCCCTTCTTATTTAAGTGCAGCTGTTCTGCTATATGTTATAGCACAGCAGTATACCTCACAGTGACTTTATGGCATCTTGGTGGTCCCTATTTGTCTAAGAGGGCAATCACTCCTCCCCACATAGATGTTATAGGCAAACATCAGATTTCCTCCACTGATTCCCTTTCCCCTGAGCCCATGCATATGATGGGCTCTCCCCCAGTCTCATGGTTGGCACACCAATTACTCCAAACCAACTCCTGAAGGGCACAGGTTGGGGCAGCCACAAGACCAAATATGCACCTGGCACTGAGACAGATGCAAGATTTATTTGGACTTAGGGACAGAAGAGAGTCTATGGTGTTGATTGCCTAGGGAATGAAGGTAAAACTCCACAAAAAGACAGGAAATGAAGGGTGATATAAGGGGTCTCAGAAAAAAGACATTCCATAGGGTATGAAAACAGAGTTTCTGCTTAGGTCCTGTGATTTGCACATATGTAGTCTAGTGATGTTATCGCAAGAATGATGTTTTATTTCTTTGAGGAGTGTAGCAGTTTGATATTATTTATGAATTCCAAAAAAAGATATTGACTATGTTTCTAAGATTGTTTGTTCCTCTGTGCATGATATCCTTTGATGTATTAAATTCAAAGATTTTACCATTACTTGATTATGTTTAGATTAGGACTTTGATTCAATCATGTCATTAGGGTAGGCAGGGTTGCATCTCTATCCCCTTGGTGGGCTATATAAATGGACACTCACCCAAATAGGACAAAGGAGAAGATACAGAGGAATAGAGAGAGCTTCATAGACATGAAAGAGAAGAGAATTTGTCAGCTTTGATCTTGCAGCACTGGGGAAGAGATATGCAACATTGGACTGATAATTTACAGCTGACTTTGTGAAGAGTACAGTTCAGCAGCTGAACCCTGAAAGAAATGAGCCCTCCAGCTTGCAGATAAAATTGGAAGAAGCTGGATCCATGGAGCCTTAAGAGGAAAGAGAAAGGCTGAAACCTCACAAGTGTCAGCAGCCATCTTGTTTCAACATGCGGCAACAGACATTTGGTGAGAAAGTACCTCTTATGGTACCTTGAGTTGGACTCTTTAGGGCCTTGTAACTAAGTTCCTATCTCAAATAAATTCTCCTTATAAAAACCAACAGATTTCTGGTACTTTGCATCAGCACCGCTTTGGCTGACTAATAGAAAGAGATTATGGTTTACAATACCATTGATATATCTTTTCCCCTCATGGGAGGGTAAACTTTAACTTATATTTAGGTCAGGCAGGCAACTACATGCTGAGGGCATGAAGGAGCTGGGCCCTGGGTCCCCACACCATACTTTCTAGTTGTTATGCTGTTACTAATGCTTCATAATTATTGCTTATGTATATAAATTACCATATTCACAATCATAACAAATCATTGCCCATTTTATATGTATCAGCATAAATCATGATTATGAATTTCAAGTGAATGGTAAGATTTCATTGTAAAGTCTATAATAAAACTTTAAATTAAGGATGATATAGAATACCTTCTAATATTTGAAAGAGAACATTCAGTTATTAACAGTTAATTTGATGGCATGAGTTGTTCAGGCTACTGTCAATGTTAGGGCAATTAAATCAAATGGCACCTAGGTAACCACATCATCATTGACTATGTTCAAGGTCAAGGATTTTATATATATTACTGAAGGCAAACAATGGGCTATTGAGGCATCACAGGCCAACACAATTATTGAGCCTAGAAACACATTTGACTAAATATAGCAAGCCATAATGAATTAGTGTTCATCCCTACATAGCTACCTTGTGATAAAACTAAATAATTCAAAAATTTCAGAATCATCTCATTCTTATATCTTTATAAGTTGTTTTCTTAATTTATTTCTGCATTTAATCAAAATCACTACCATGTCATTTCCAATGAGGAGTGATGCATCATAACCGTTCACAGTTTGGCAAATTTGTTAAAATATCCAACTTTTTATCAGACTGGAAAGTTCATAACTGTTCAATTTTCCTCAAAATGTCAATATCTTGGGCCTGTTCTATTTTGTATTATACCTCTATGTAGCTAATGTATAGCATGAGATGTGAGGACCTTTTTTCGGGAAAATGTGTTCTATATCTTTTAAATCCAAGTGATAAGAATAGAACCTCTGAGAAATCAAGGATGGGACCTGCTATGAACATCAACATATATACTTTGTCTAGGCTCTACATGCTAGAAGATGAAAACCTGTTCTAATGATTTCTGCATGGAGCCACCTCTTTTTCATGGTAAAGAACTACACTGAGATTTAGAAATAAAGACATAGACAACTTTCACGGTAATTATTTTATGAAATGTAGCATGTTAATGTTTTCTTAAAAAACAAGAGACATTAGCATCTTATAAATAGCTTGTCTTTGGATACACATCTAGCATATGATGTATTCCAACCTCGAGGAGACTAAAGTTTTTCAGTCAGATTTACTTAGAATTTGAAATTGAGTACATTGTTATAATATTATGGACAAAATCAATCATTGATAAAACATGGTTTCATTGGGAGATGGTCTTTAGTGATAACAGGGAGTGGAAAAAAACACTGATTTCCTTCCACTGCCAAGAGTGTTATATACTTACAGTTCATTGTTGATCCCCTTCCAATCTGCCTTCAGCTTGACTCATCTGTAAAGGCAGATTGACAACAGTGATTGGCTGTAAAGGGTGACCAAAATCCAGGCATTGCAGGTTTTGGAATGAAGTCTATGTGGAGAATATTTATTCTGCTTAAGAATCTACTTTACAAATAATATGCAGCTTCCAGTGGCTTTATCTAGTGGTCAGTGTTGGCAACAGTGTTTCTGCAAACCATACTTCAACATTGATCAACATTAGGTATGATGTCATCAATGGACTTTCTGGATCATTCCTTTTTTATCGCCTTGTGCCAGCTATGAATGTCCCAAAGAACACTCTCAAGTTCTGTTATTCACTAGCAAACTCACAGAATTCAGCAAAGCCATTAAATTCATTTGTATGATTTATTACACCAGAAGAATGGAGTTTAAATCTAAATAGGTGCATAGGACAGGTCCAGAAGAATTCCTGATGCAAGTTCCCCATTGTCCTCTCCCAGTGAAACTATGCAAAGTGATCTAATTTCTTTCATCAATAATGTGTGACAACACACATGTACTGTCAAACAGGAAAACTCAACCATGCCTTACCGTCCAGAGGTTTCTTTGGGTGTTGGCCTCATAGACATGGCTGATTTTCATCTCCAAACCCCATAAATAACATAGTTAGAATGTACTATCAGACATGTTCTAAGGCTTCAAGGTAAACAAAAATAATACCATTAGGCAGAACATTCTAAGAAGCATGAAGGATAACTTCTAGGATGTCAGGGCAAAGTCCACAGTTTCTTTGGGCAAAGATAATCTTTCAAAACACAGGCTGCACTCTGGCCTATGCTAAGACTCTCTGAATACAAACAACAATACTTATCAGAGTATCTATATTTAGTATACCATTTATATAATAGACACAGCAATAATAGCATTATGAATATACCTAAAATGTGGATGAACCAGTCGGGGTAGGGATAGATTAAAATCAAGTACTCATCAATACTATATAGCAATGATATACCTTTACATAATTTTGTACTACTTTGATAGCTCATTTCTCTCTTAATATACCACTATTGTATCTTACAATAAACATGTGCAGAAATATTTAGCATAGAAATTTTCTGATGGTTGGAA
The DNA here is from genome assembly GCA_029593785.1 of Cabassous unicinctus. Taxonomy (NCBI): domain Eukaryota; kingdom Metazoa; phylum Chordata; class Mammalia; order Cingulata; family Chlamyphoridae; genus Cabassous; species Cabassous unicinctus. Next base: position 10,860 of record JAQZBX010092563.1, read on the forward strand.
AGTACAACTCTTCCTCAGGCCAGTATTTTCCATGCCACTACAACTTGTTCATCAACATAAGTGCAATCATAGGACATCTTAAATAAGATATTTGAATCTTGAATAAAATGGCAAGTATTATACTGTATTGCATTATGTTAGTAGATATATCAAGTAAAATAAAATCAAAAGATATTGGGACATTACTAAAATCCCACTCATTCATTACCATTTCATACAATTCCTCATCATATTATATGCAGAAAATATATGCCTCCCAAATAAATGCCACTCAGCTATCTAGGCTTCCAGTCAATCTTGTCAGGTTCCACAAAGCAGGAATGGGTCTTGGTAGTATTTGGATTCACACTTTCAGGCATCTGGTATAAGTGAGCTTAAAGATAATATCTCTTGTTCTGGGTTTCTCTTAAGGCAGCAATGTAATAGTGGATATCCCATGTTTCATAACCCATTTTTTCATTCCTAGACCTACAGTTACTACTCCTCTTTATTTCCATTTATCATTAATTTTTACCCAAAATTTTCCATCATTCAAAGTGATGTTAAATTCATCCACTTTTATGGTCCACATTGCTGGCAGCAATTCTTGTCTAACAGATAACTCATCCTCAGTCCACTCTTATCCTATAGGATGGTGATACATAGGTAGAGAACTAATTATATCTCAAACACTAGGTGATATATTTTCATTCACTGTTAACTCATCATTAGCCAGATAGAGTGAATGCACAAGCCCACAATTCAGACATTGAGGAATTCTGGCATAAATGTTTACATGTTTAGTTACAGTTTTGTTCTTAAAGGTCATCTCTGCTTCTGGCACCATCAGTTACAGAATGACTGCATTAGGTAGGGGAAAAGAATACTGTGGTTATGTGGGAAAAATAGAAAGTTGAGGTGATGTGGGGATGAATTGTATAGTTGAATTAATGTCCTCCCTGTCCTCTTCTCCTAAGATCCCCAAGAACATTTGAGGAATTGACCTAGTTTGGAATCTCCTTTGGGCTCAATAATAGCGAGTGTAAGAACACACCTGTGAAGTTGTTATGCCAGGCCATCCTGACACTATCTCCCAGATTTAGACAAGAAATTATTCATTTGTTCATTTTTATTGTCTATCAAATCATTATTCTGAGGATGTTATGCAACATTTGCCCATTTGATGTAATGGTTTTCCCCATTATTCATATGTTGTCCTCCGGTACAATTTTTGTATCATTGTGGGCTTATGCACCTATATCATATATGCAAATTCAGCCCAAAGTAAGTACTGCTGTTAGGACACATTTATAACCATTTGAGGCTACCAGTACCAGTCTGCATTACCAGCTGTAAGCTAGTCCTTACATACAACATATCTAACCATAGGCATCTGTAATCTTTATCTCACTTACTTGTGGAGAAAA
>JAQZBX010092564.1:0-12357 GCA_029593785.1 Cabassous unicinctus
TTTTCTCAGGAAAACAGTGTCCTTCAAGACAAGTGGAAAAAGGAGGAGAACAATTGTCTTTTTCTTTGATTTTCTAACTTTGTGAATAATTAATGATTCTATGATGACTGAAAAAGCAGTTTGAAAATATGTGTATATATATATATTGATCCCAATTTTGTTTATATCAGTGTGTGTATATATGAAATACTTTAAAAGTATTTGTATCTAGTTGTAGGGATAGTATATATTATATGAAGAAGCTATCAATTACATAAATGTTACATTGAAAAACATATGCAGATTTTTATTCACTTTAGGGAGTAGATAATCCATGTGAGAAAATATCTTTCTGGATGAAGGGTAAAGATATAAAGATCTAGAGGCAAGGACCCTGAGAAGTCTGCAAAGAGAAAGAAGGGGAAACCCAGAGCATTTCCCAAGGGAGCAATTCTTCTCTGTAAAGAGCAAGAACAACTTTGGAAATGCTACCTTGACTGGAGAAAGCATCTAAAAGGAAAGCAAAATAATAGATAAAAGTTTCTTTAGGTTTGTAGGGAATTGACAGGGCAGTAAAAGCAAACAAAAACAATTTAGAATTGCTTTTTATAAATAAAAATTTAAAATAAATTTTTATTACAGAAGTTGTGAACTTACAAAACAATCATGGACAGGTGTAGAATTCCCATACAAAAACCCTTCACCAACACACAACACCCCATATCATTGCGGAACATTTGTTACAGATTAGGAGATACTGTAATCAGAATATTTCCACTAACTATGGTCTACAGTGCACATTTGGCATATTTTTTCCATACCCCTCTATTATTAACACAGTACATCTTTGATATTAATGAAAGAATATTACAGTATTGCTGTTAACTATCATCCATAGGTTACATTAATTTTATTTTTCCCATGTTTCTCCACATTTGCACCACCCTGGAATAGTGATATACATCCATACTCATTCACAGAAGGACATTCTTGCTTTTAAACTATGGAACAATTCTCAGCCACTTCTCAGATCACTGAGTTAGTCAGTCCCTAGACTCAAAATAAAGTCTCTAGCTTTATTTTGTTAAAGATACTTAGATTACATAAATGTTACATAAAAAATATAGGGATTCCCTTATGCCCCACTCCCCACACCTCCCATACCCACCCACATAAACATCCTTCATTAGTGTGGCACATTCATTGCAATTGAAAAACGCATGCTGGGGCTTTGCTATTAAACATGGACCATAGTTCACATTATAGACCACACTCTCTCCCACACAGTTCTGCATGTTATGTGATGATATAAAATGGCCTATATCTGTCGCTGCAATGTCACTCAGGTTGATTCCAAAGTCCCAAATAAAGGCCCCATATTGCAACTGTTTTTCCCTCCCCCTGCCCCCAGAGTCTCCATTGGCCAGTGGCTCCACATCAATGTTGTAATATCTTCCATTACTTGAATCACAATATGTCAATAGTAGAATACCAGTAAGTCCACTCTAGTCCATGGCTCTTTCCCCATTCCAGAAGATTCTGGGATGGTAACGTCCATTCCAACTCCAAATAAGAAGGGGCTTATATCTCATGGGGAAGATGGATGGGGCTATCCTATCTGCAGCTGCAGAGTCTCTCCATTCCATGGGATGGCTGTTATCCTTCAACCTCTCCCCACCAGTTGTCCTGGGTGAGTCCAATGAGCTGTAGAGTAGGTGCTGCAACTCCACCAAGGATCCAAGCCCACCTGGCACATGGACAGCCCAAAGATTTGAGTCTCTGGATGTGCACCTACAAACTGCTGCACCAAGTATAGGTGTAAAGAGAAGGGACAGATGAGCCATGTGCAGGGAACACATAATTGAGTCCAACTATGTCACTCTCAGGAGCACAAACTCCAAAGTAAGGCCCGCTGGCAAGGCACCAAACTCCAGAGCTTTCCACTGTGACCATAGGAACTGGGTGTCTCCAGAACCCCCAGGAGCCCCACTATTTGGGGTAGTATCCACTTTGGCAGTCTATGAGATCGTGCTTTGATGTGAGTGTTACCTCTGGGATGGGCTCCCAACAAACCTTGAAGTCTCTTAGCCACAGAAACTTATTTTTCTTTACCTTTCACCCCTTTTATTTGAGGTCTTTATCCATGTGAATTGCTAGTTGGTGCTTGGTAACAATTCCTCCATGCCAGAGAGTCTCATCTGGGAGTCATGCCCCATGCTGGGAAGAAAGTAATTCTTTCATATACTAAGGTCTGACTTAGAGAGAGGACACATTTGAGCAACAAGGAGGCTCTCAGGAGGCCATCCTTAGGCACCCAATAACAATAGGCTAAGTTCCATTTCAAGACCAAAGGCTCATAAGCCTAGTCATCAATATCAAGGTCCCATCAGTGCATCATCCTTCTCTCCAGTCACTGCCCCTGCACCTGGGGAACTGTGCTGTTCTCTTAGAGAATGTGGCAGCGCTCTTTAGAGTGGGAATTCAGTATTCTTTTGATTATTATGTGAGTCTCCACCCACTGTGTCAATGCCCTGTGAATATTTGAATATTTTTAAATACCTTATATATATGATCAGGTGAACTTCCTCCCATTCATGCCCCAGCACTGACACCCTACACCAATGATCCTCCCCTGCCCCAGTTGTAACCCTTCTATAATCCAAAGCTTCTTCAAAAATGAAGCCATTATAATAGCCAAATACAATTAATAGGAAAATGAAACAGTAATAATAAGTATAATATAAGAAATCAAATACATACCAATTTAAAATAACTAAAAATAAAATAAAATTAAAATATTGGGATATTAAAAAATAATGAAAAATATTTTTTTAAAAGTATTTTGACATTTTGCCTTTCATTACTGCAGTAACTGGTGTCCTGTCTGTACCATGGCACGTTTCCCCACTCATTCCCCAGTGTCTCACTATTTTTCATTTTCTTTTCAAAGAAGTTGTAGGTCACAGCAAAGTCACCCACAGAACACAAGACACTCTCATATACACAACATCCTCCCTATTTCCTTCACTCCCATATTTTTTTAAAGATTTATTTATTTATTTATTTAACCCCCCCACCTTGCTGCTTGTGTTTTACTGTGTCCATTCGCTGTGTGTTTCTTCCTTGTCTGCTTATCTCCCCCTTGCTGTGAGGTCCTGCTGCATCAGCCCACCGCACGGTGCGGGCCGGCCTGCTTTCACAAGGAGGGCCCGGGAAGCAAACCCGGGGCCTCCCATATGGTAAATGGGAGCTCTATCCATTGAGCCACACCTGCTTCCCTTCACCCCCATATTAATACCTTTTTATATGTGGATGGTACCTTTATTATAACTGATATACAAATAGTGAAACATAGCTTCTAAACATGGTCAATGGTTTACTTTATGGTTTATATTTTAGACCATACACTTTTATAAATTTTGATGACATTTCCCATGTCCTGTGTCCATCATTGTAAGGTCATGTAGAACACTTCCACTACCCACTAAATACCCCTTGCTCAATCTAGTCTCTGTCTCCCTCCCCCTCCCCTCAGGCCTATGGCAACCCACTGGCTTCACTCATTGGATGACAAGATTCATAATTACATGCAACAACACTGAAGTCTTGACACACTGGCTTGGCCTCCTCTATTAGGAACTGCCATGCTCTCGAGAGACTCCCACCTGTGTATTTTTGAAAAAGTTGATCCTCCTGAGGCTTGGAGTCCAAGCCTTCCCACTCTTTGTGTGGGTCTCCACCCACTGATAAAACACATTATGACAGAATGATCACTCATACACTCCCTAGAAGACTGTTCTAGGTGCAACCTGTCCCGAATGCACCCTCATCCACACTCTTAACCAGTACCCCTTCCTTGTCATATTACCCTAAGAACATTCTCAACTTTGTACTTTCAACCATGTACCCGAAAATCCCCAGTGTTCACTTGGTACCTCTTCCAACCCTCTCCCACCCCAGTTCGCTGGACCTTCCAACCCACCCTTCCTAATCTACCCACCTGTCAAATCTGCACCACCCAATCCATTAATATGAGTACCCTCCTGTCATATCGCTTCAATACACAATTGCACACTTTCGCTTTACCATAGATTACATCCCTATGGATGTTGGCTCACAACCCTCTTCTCCCTTTCTGTTTCTTGTTGACATATCTTCAGACAATAGCTCTCTGAGTCTGCACAATTTGCTTATTTCACATCAGTGAGGTCATGTATTGTTCATCCTTGAATACCTGGCTTGCTTCACTCAACATAAGGTCCTTGAGATTCATCCATGTTATCCCATGTGCTAACACTTTATTCCTTCTTACAGCTGAGTAATATTCCATTGTGTGAATGTACCACATTTTGTTTATCCATTCAACGTTTTTATGAGCACTTGGGTTGAATCCAACATTTTGTAATAGTGAATAATGCTGTTATGAATATTGGTGCGCATATATCTGTTTGTGGCTTTGCTTTCAATTCTTCTGGGTATATACCCAGTAGTGGAATTGCTGTATCATATGGAAGTTCTATAGTTAGTTTTTTGAGGAACCACCAAACTGTGACCGCATTGGCTGGAGCATTCTCCATTTCCAACAGCAGTGGATGAGGTTCCCCATTTACCGCATCCTCTCCAACATTTATAGTTCACCGTTTTTTTAATATGCCACCATTCTAATGGATGTATGATGATACCTCATTGTAGTTTTGATTTGCATTTCCATAATAGCTAGTGTTGTAAAACATCTTTTCATGTACTTTTTAGCCATTTGCATTTCTTCCTTGGAGAAGTATCTTTTCAGATCACTTGCCCATTTTTCAAATGGATTGCCTTTTAATATTTGAGGTGTAGGATTTCTTTGTATATGCAGGCTATTAGGATACATTTAGATATCTGGTTGCCAAATATTTTCTTCCATTGTGTAGGCTGTATTTTTCCTTTTTTGATAACGTCCTTTAGGTGCAAAAGTTTTTATTTTGAGAAGATCCCATTTATCTATTTTCTCTTTTACTGCTCATGTTTTGAGTGTGAAATTCATGAAAACATTTCCTATTACAAGACTCTGTAGATGCCTGCCTTTATTATCTTTCAAGGTCTTTATGGTCTTGGCTTTTTTTTTTTCTACCAGGGGTTCCTGGAGATCGAACCCAGGTCTCTCCATATGGGAGACAGACGCCCAACCATTTGAGCCACATCTATCCCCCTGGCCTTGGCTTTTATATTGAGATCTTTGATACATCTTGAGGTGAGTTTTGTATAACTTGAGAGATGGTGTTCTCTGTCATTCTTTTGGAAATGGATATCCAGTTCTTCAAGCACCATTTGTTGAAGAGGACTTTCTCTCCCGACTGAGTGCACTTGGTGGCCTTGTTGAATATCAGATGACTGTATATGCAAGGATCTATATCAGAATTCTCAAGTCAGTTTCATTGGTTGGTATGTCTATCTTTGTGCCAATGCCATGCAGTTTTGACCACTGTAGCTTTGTAGAATATTTTAAAGTCAGGTGATGTGATATCTCCAATTATAATTTTTTATTCAATATTTCTTGGGCTGTTCGAAGCCTCTTACCTTTCCAAACAAGTTTTGTAGTTAGTTTTTCCAATTCTACAAAATACTAACACTTTCCTGATAAAAACACTGCAAAGATAGGAATAGAAGGAAAGTTTCTGAACATGTTAAAGGGCATATATGAAAAAGACAAAGCTGACATCACCTTCAATATTGAAATCCTAATAGCTTTCCCTCTACTATTGGGAACAAGACAAAGATGCCCACTATCACTGCTCCTATTTAACATTGTATTAGAAGTACTTGCTCTAGCACTGAGGCAAGAAAAAGATTTAAAGTCATCCAAGTTGTAAAGGAGGAAGTAAAAATTTCACTATTTACAGATGACATGATCCTATACATTGAAAGCCCTGAGAAATCTGCAACAAAGCCTCCAGAACATAGAAATGAGTTCAGGAAACTCACAGTCTGTAAGATCAAAGCTCAAAAATCAGTAGCATTTCTGTACACCAATAATGAGCAATCCTAGGAGAAAATCAAGAAAAAAATACCATTTATAATTGTTAATAAATGAATCAAATACCTAGGAATAAATTTAACTAAAGGTATCAAGGACTCATATACAGAAAATTACACAACACTGTTAAAGGAAATCAAAGAAGACTTAAATAAATGGAAGAATATTCCCTGTTCATGGATAGGGAGGCTAAACCTCATTAAGATGTCTATCCTACATAAGCTATTATACAAATTTAATGCAATCCCAATAAAAATCAACACAGCATTTTTAAAATTAAATTAGAATTTCTTTTTTGTTAGTTCTTTAGAGGCATAACAAAGCTCACATCCTGGATTGTTCCAGTAACTTGGATAACTGTTTAGACTTGTCCTTTGAATTTCTTACTCTGTTAAATTATGAAATAGAATATATAATGAAAAGTTAAAAAAAGACTTACAAATGATTTATTACTGAAACCTCCTTTTTAAATTAAGAAGCAGAACACTGCCATGATCCCTCAAGCCCATGTTATGAGCCTTCCTGTATGTAACCCTTCCTTTCTCCTTAAATTAAGTATTCTACTGGTTTTTATTGATAATCTATTCCTTACCTGATTATCTTAGGTAGGATTATCTCATGGAACTTCTTAGTGTTCATCTCATTGGTTTCCTTTGAAGACAGAATGAGATTATTTCGTATGCAGATCATATGGTAAGTGTTCAAACATCTTTGCTATTACTCATTCTGCTCATGCAGCACATTGGAAGTCAGGAAAATTAGAATGACTGAATTTGTTTGGTGTCAATAATTGTGGGAAATACATGGTTTTGCATGAAGTATAAGGTACTATGAAAAATTGGGGGTTTTCTTTTGTGATTATGAATTTGAACTCTGGACTAAGAAAACTCTGGTTGCAAGTTCTGACTTGCTAAGTGCTAGTTAGATATTCTGTATGTAAGTAAACTAGGAAAACCTCAAGTTTTTTTTTTTAACTCTTTAACATACAATTACTCTTGTATGAGCTAAAAAATGAAGACAATAACATGCCAACTTAGTATGTTATTCTTCCCTGAATTTTCCTTTCTCTATTTTAAATTTGAAACTCAAAACTGACTCACTTATTTAGTTACGTGATAAATATTGTCTCTATATTTTAGATGAAGAAATCATTGTTGAAAGAAATGAAGTTACTTGCATTGTTCACAACTAAAATCAATGGCAGTGTTAAGAATAGAAAATAGAGATCCTCTCCAGCCTACAATTAAGGAGCTAGAAAATTGGTAGCAGTTTATACATGGTGAATCATTAATTTCAGGGGAAAGTGAAATCAAAGGGGAAGATTTCAACAAGTGAAATAAAGCATCATCTGTGACTTTGGAATTGGAGAACACTGAATGTCATACAGATATTTATAAACATTATTTTCTTAGAATATCAATTTAATTAGAGTAATTAACTTTGTAGCAATAAATTCAGACAGAAAGACAGAATGTTTGACTTTGCCTGAGTACTCTAATAACCTTGGTTTCTTAAGAAGAGCAATTTCATATGTGAACCATAATTTTCTGAATTCTCTTATTTCTTATTTCATGAATTTCCCAAAATCATAAAAAGTCTCCTTCATTTACAATCTGATTAATTATAAGAAACCAAATAGTCATAACATTTTACTTCCCCAATAGAAAGTTATTATTTGAGGTGTTTGCAAAAGCTGGAAGGAAAGAGTGAAAATGCACATTTCAAGTGGAAAAAAATCAACCTATTTATAGAGAAAATGCAATTTATATTATATATGTGGAAAGTTATTTCTTTCTATTTGAATTCAATATTTATTTTTTCAAGTTTAGTTGAATTTTTGCATACCATTTTTCATTTTTGTGGGGGCATTGGAGTATATGGGGAAATAATTCACATTTGTTTGTTTTCCCCATGCTCATGACTAAAATAATTTTATGGTTTACATCCACTCAAATTAAGAAGCAATTAATTTAAGTGTTCTCCATACCAGTATTTTGAATATTATTTTAAAATAAAAAATAGGCATTTCACTTATAAGTGAGGAAATATTTACACAGCATATTTGGGGGTATACTGAGAAGCTTTTCTCTTAATGGCTTATATAGCAGATAATTCTAAATCTTAAAATTGCATAATACAGAATGTGATTTAGATAGACGAAGTTGTTGGTAATGTCTTCCTGTTGTATACGTTCTGTACTATCAGACTGTTGCCTTCTGGTTTTGATCTTTTTGAGAACATTAAAGATTTTTATAATTAAAGGTAAGCTAAAAAATGTATAATTAAGATTAATTTATTTTTAAGGCTACATCTTCAATGCAATGGAATTTTTAATTTTGAAGTTGACAGTGGTCAACTAAATCTGTAAAAGAGTTTTGAAGAGGGAACTTAAAAATTAATTGATGGAAAAAGATAGGAATATTTGGAGGGGGCAAGGTGGTGGCAGAGTAAGGAGCTCCAAGAACCAGCGATCCAAATCACTGTGTTGGGGGATCTAGGAGAAAACAAGAGCATATTGCAGCATCCCATTTGCAGTGACATTCATGTTTACGGCACTCCACACTCAGGAGGCAGTGCCCATCCCCTGCAAGAGGCACAAATCACTTTGCGATCTATTCCCTAGTTGTAGCTAGAAGCTCCATTTTCCAAGAATGGGGGAAGAAGAGATGGTTAGACAACAATTTCAGCTACTGATTAGTAAATTTGTATGACTAAAGTCCAATTCTAAGAACAACTAAACTTTGAGTATGTCCAAATCAGAAATAGGTCAATAGTCTCTGTTTTAACTCTGCCCCTGGCAAGAGGGAAATTGGGGCTCATTGAAAATAGTGAATACAGGGATTGGTGTATTTCCACACAGGTTACATTGCAGCCCTATCTTATGCTCCAGCTTCACCTACAGCATGGAGGAAGCTGGGGAAATCTGCAGCAGGCTTTCTGGGCAACTGTAGGCACTTCTAGCCTGCACAGACTAGGCTGATGGGCAAACTTGTGGCTACATCTGCAGCCCCAATAAAATAGAATGGAGGTGGTGTTTCCTCAAATTCTCCAGGCAACTGCAGCTGCATTCTGCACACAAAAACTGGATTATTGGACACATCTGTGGCTCCATCCCTGCCTCTGACAGAACAGAAGGAGGGCTACTCACCTTCTGCAGGAAACTGCAGTCAATTTCAGCCTGGAAGTTCTAGATTCTCTGGCATACAGGAGGCTCAAATCCCACCCATTTCAGGGGAGGAGGGAGGTATGTGCTTCTTTAGTCCACATGGGTAAATTTAGTCAGTTTTTATTCACACAGCTTAGTTGGCTGTCCACTCCTGTGGTTCCAGGCCTGCCCCAATTAGAGTGTGGAACTTCTTCAGTACCTCCTGCCAACTACAGATTGTCGTGGCCTGCATGGCTTTGATTACTGCCCACAGACTCAGCTACATACCTAATACTGCAGGGGAGGAATTGAGAGAAGCTTCTTCACTTTCTGGGACAATGTGGTCAGTTTCAGTCTCCACAGCTTAGACTACCAATTATATCCTTGGCTCCTACTCTGCAACAAGCAAGAGAGAAAGGGTAAGAAACAGATGAAAATGAGCTGAAAAAAATCAGATTAGCTAAGCATGAACCACTCTAAAGTTTCAAATTAAATTGAGCCAAGTATCAGAGGGACTGTAGCACAAAAAAAACAAATAGAAAGCCCTAGACTAAGTAGAGAAAAAGACCAAGAATAAATACATATAGTTTTTCAGGTGCTGAGACAACAACAACAAAATTACAATCCATTCCAATAAACAGGAAAATGTGGTCTAGTCAAAGGAACAAACTAACCTTCTAGATGACATAAAGGAGTTTAGAAATGTTATCATAGATGTTCAAACAAATTTCCTTCATAAATTCAATGAGATGGCTAAAGAGATTAAACATGTTAAGAAGACAGTGAGTAAGAACAAAGAAAAATGTGAAGGCATACATAGAAAAATAGGAGGTCTTATGGAAATGAAAGGCACAATAAAATAAATTAAAAATAAACTATAGACATTTAACAACAGATTTGAAGAGACAGAAGAAAAGATCAGTGAAAATGAAGACAAGGCCTTTGAAAGCAAACATACAAGAAACAGATAAAGAAAAGAATGGAAAAATTAGAACAGGGTCTCAGGAAACTAAATGATGGCAAGAGACGTGCAAACATACATATCATGGGAGTCCCAGACAGAAAAGATAAAGGGAAAGGTGTAGAAGGAATATTTTATGAAATAATGTAACATAATTTCCCAACCGTATGGAAAGACATAGGTATCTGTGTCCAAGAAGCATATTTTTGCATTTGAATGAATCTGAACAGATCTACTCTGAGGCATTAATCAGGAGGTCAAATACCAAAGATAAAAAGGGAATCCTGAGAAAGCAAGAGAAAAGAGATGTATCACATATAAGGAGCGTCAAATAAGAGATCATGGAGGCAAGAAGGCAGTAGTATGGAATATTTAGAACCTTAAAATACAAAAACTGCCAGCCAAGAGTCTTACATCAAGCAGGATTATCATTAAAAAATGAGGGCAGGTTAAAAATATTCACACATAAACAGATACTGAAGGATTTTGTCACCAACAGACTTGCTTTGCAGGAAATACTAAAGGTAGTGACACAGGCTGAAAAGAGAAGGCAGGAGAGAGAGGCTTGGAAGAGTCTAGAAATGAAGATTAAATTTAAAAAGTAGCTAAAATTGTAAAATGTGTGGTGAAAGCAATATATGACAGATAAAAACCAAAGATCAAAATGGGTGAAGTAAGAACAGCCTACACAGTAACAACATTGAATGTTAATGTGTCAAACTCCTTCATCAAAAGACACAGGTTGGCAGAATGGATAAGAAAATATAAGCCATCTGTATGCTCTCTCCATATAAGAGACTTGTCTGAGACTCAGGGATGCAAATAGATTGAAAGTGAAAGGCTCAAAAATGATTTTCCATACATGCAGTAACACACACAAAAGCTGGAATACCTATACTTATATTGGATGAAAAATACTTTTAAAACAAAGCTCTTCTTAGACACAAGGAAGATCATTGTATACTAATAAAAGGGGCAATTCACCAGGAAGAAACAGCAATCATATATGTATATGCATCTAACCAGGAGTCCCAAAATTACATGAAGCAATTACTGGCATAACTGAAGGGAGAACCAGATGTCTGTACAATAAAAATAGTTGAAGAGTTTAATAAACAACTGTCTTCATTTGATAGGTCATCTGGGTAGAGGATCAATAAAGGAAAAGATAAAATAATATGATAAACTAAGCCTAATAGTTATTTATAGAACATTGCACCCCAAAACAGCAGGAAATATATCCTTCTCAAGTGTGATGGATGGATGTTTCTCCAGGATAGACCATATGTTGGGTCACAAAGTAGATTTCAAAAAATTGAAGGAGATCTAAATTAAACAAATCACTTTCTCTGATCATAAAGGAATAAATCTGAAAATCAACTTCAGGCATTAAAATTCACAAATATATGGAGATTAAAAATACACGATTATACCATCAGTGGGTCAAAGAGAAAACTGCAAGTGAAATCTGTAAATATCTCCAGATGAATGAAACTGAGAGCACAATGTATCAGAGCTTATTGGATGCAGCTAAAGCAATGCTGCGAGGAAATTTATAGCCCTCAATACATACATTAAAAAACGAAGAACACTAAAATCAAGGAACTAAGCACACAGCTGGAGGAACTAGAAAAAGAACAGCAAACTATGGTCAAAGCAATCAGAAAGAAGGAAATAACCACATCATAGCAGAAATAAATTAAATTGAGAACAAGAAAACAATAGAGATAATTGACAAAACCAAAAGTTGTTTATTAGAGATCAGCAACATTGACATATCCTCATATACATTGGCATATTTCACTTACAGTCATATATATATGTGGTATTTATGCACTTGATTCCAGTCCTAGGCACCAGAAATAAGTACACCAGAAAGAAGGTTTGCTTTTTATTGAGAGCAATATGATTTTTCCAAAGCATTGTTGTGGAGATTAAAGTTACAAATGTAAAATACTTGCAGAATTCTGGTAATTTTGGGACATCTATGTTAGGTATATAAATATTTATTATTGTTATTCCTTCTCGATGATTTTTCCCTTTTATTAATATGTAGTAGCCTACTGCATCTCTTATAAGAGTTTTGATTTAAAATCTATTTTTATCTGATATTAGTATTGATATACCCACTCTTTTTCAATTGTTATTACTATGGAATATCTGTTTTGAAACTTTCACTTTCAGCCTGCTTTTGTCCTTGCACCTAAGTTTACTCCCTTGTAGACAACAAATAAATGGCTCATATTTTTATCCATT
>JAQZBX010092565.1:0-12262 GCA_029593785.1 Cabassous unicinctus
CCTATTTAGCTTGAGTTAGTTTTGTTTGTTGGTAGATTTGCTTTTGAATAGTAGAATAAGAGAAAAGTAAAATATTTCTTCTATTAACATCTCTGTCAAGTTTGGAAAAGAAAAGATATAACAAAATAGCTATTTATCATTAAGGAAACAAAGATTTATTTTACGAAGTCAATGAAAATTATTCTTACATGTTTATTAAACAATAAATGCCTGGCAAAAAAGCAAATGAAAAATGAATAAATAAATGTCAATGTGTAGGGAACTAAGTGAACTTTTTTTTTTTCCTTAACATAAATGCATTTATCTTATTTAAATTTTCATTTTTTCTATTAATATGTTATTACTCTACCCTTGAAAATACAAACAATTAATATGCATAAAACAAGAATCCCTAATCCAATCCACAATGATATTTGTTTTTTTATTTTTATTTTTTATTTTTTTTATTTTAACTAAAATTATTTATTTTTTTTTATTTTTTTATTGTTCATAAAAAATCAAGATTTTTCACAGTACATACCAATATTTGTAAAATGATATATAAATATATATGCATATATGTGTATTTTCTTACATAAATGTTATTATATATATATATATTTTAAAGGTGCTTAGATTACCTAATTATTACTCAGAAATTACAAGGATTCCCATGTTCCCCACCTCCCACACCTCCCACAACATCCCACACCAACATCCTTCATCAGTGTGGGACATCACCCACAATGGAAATTCAAAATAATATAAATTCACTGTCCAGAGGTGCAATACAAAAAAAATACAACGAAGGTTCAATTGCCATATTTTTGCCGTTCAGGAATAACCAGTGTTGACTATTTGCTGCATACATTCCTATTAAAACTGTATACTGATGGCTAATATTTCCTGAGCATTTTGATGTGCCAGGTACGATTTCAAATACTTTCTATGTTCAATATTATCCATTTAAACCTCACAACAATCTTATAAGTACTATTGTTATACCATTTTACAAATGAGGAAATTGGTGCAATAACAAGGTGCAATAACTTGTTTAATGTCATAAACCCAATAGGAAATGGAGCCAGGATCCTAAACCTGGCAAGCAGGCTCCAGAGCCATGGCTTTTTGTTTGTTTGTTTTAGGAGGTCCCAGGAATTGAACCCGGGACCTCATCCAAGGGAAGCAGGTGCTCAACCACTGAGCTACACCCGCTCCCCCAGAGCCTATGTTTTTAACCACTAAGAAATGGTGTTGTTTTGGTATTATGAAATACATACATTTTGTAACCTGCTTTTTGTAATCTGCTTTATTTCACTAAATATATCATATGTTTTCTTAATATCTTTAAACATTCTGTAGGAACATTATGCACTGGGAACCAAACCCAGGACCTCCCATATGGGAGGGAGGTGCCCAATGGCTTAAGCCACCTCTGTTCCCACTTGTTGTATCTTTCATTGTGTTTCTTCGTTGTGTCTTCTCATTGTGTCTCTTTGTTCATCTCGTTGTGTCATCTTGTTGCGTCAGCTTGCCACGTCAGCTCGCTGTCTTGCTCATCATCTTTAGGAGGCACTGGGAACCAAACTCAGGACCTCCCATGTGGTAGGTGGGCACCCAACTGCTTGAGCCACATCTACTTCCCAGAACATGATTTCTTATTGGCCAGCTTTCAATCTGTCAATTGGATATACCAGCGTTATTTCAATTCCTATATGAGGGCTATGTAGTTTATATCCAAGTTTTCACTATAAAAATAATTTTGTATATTTTACAAAAATTCTGTGAGGGCTTACATGCTTTAAGTGATTTTAATATTTAATCATATATTGAACACAGTGGTGTACAGATCAATATGAGACATACAGTAAATATTTGCTCTATGATAACTGTCTCAGGAAGAGTGGTAGGGAAGCACTAGGGAATAGAAAACGGTGAAGGCACTCTTTCAACTCTTAAATATCTTATAATCTAATGGAGAGAAAGCCCTTCAAAACAATGTGTTTCAGTAGAAGCCAGACTGATGATTTGAGGAATGAATGGCAGGTGATGGAATTTTTTTTTTTTTTTTAACAATGAATGGAAACTATCCTATCAAAATTTACCGGTATAAGGACCAAGATTAGTGATATAAGGAAACTAGTGTTTTAAGAAGGTGTGTAGGAAGTGGATATCAAAACCACACTGAGGGAGTGGGTGTAGCTCGGTGGTTGAGTGCCTGTTTCCCACGTATGAGGTCCTGGGTTCAATTCTGGGTACCTCCTAAAAGCAAGCAAGCAAACAAAAAAACCACAGTGAGACAGCACTTCACACCTTCTAGGATGCCTGTTATTAAAACAAGCAAAGAGAAGCACAGAAAATAAGAAGTGTTAGGATGTGGAGAGATGGGAGCGCTCATGAATTGCTGGTTGGAATGTAAAATGGTACAGTTGCTGTGAAAATCTGTTTGGAGGGTCCTCAAAAAGTTAAATGTAGAATTACACATATGGAAATTCCACTCCTGGTATATATCCCAAGAATAGAAAACAAGGATTCAAACAGATATTTATGCACCAGTGTTCATAGCAGCATTATTTTCATTAGCCAAAAGGTGGAAACAACTTTGTGTATCAACAGATGAATAGATAATATGTAATATATGGAATGTTATTATTCAACTATAAAAAGTAATGAAGTTCTGACACATGCTACAACATGGATGAACCTGGAAAACACTATGCTAAGTCAAATAAACTGGATAAAATGGACAAATATTGTATGATTCCACTTATATGAAATATGTAGAATAAGCAAATTCATCCAAAAGGTATATTAGAAATTACCAGGGACTGGAGGAGGGGGCATGGGGAAATGTTGCTTAAGGGGTGAAAGATTTCTGTTTGGTGTGATGAAAGTGTTTTGGTAATGGATGGTGGTGATGGTAGCACAACATTGTAAATGTAATCCATGCCACTGAATTGTACATTTAAACATGCCTAAATTGGAAACACTTATGAAATATATATACATAAAACCACAAGGAAAGGAAAGAGGGAGAGAGGAGGAGAAAAGAAAAACGTACAGGCCAGCATTAAAGACTATGTTTATGCCTACTTCATGGGCTTTATTTTATCATTTCTAGGGATTTTATGATGTGAAATACCGTTGTTAAGTAAAATAAAATGGCCGCCTGTCTTGGGTGTTGCTGGGAATGACCTCTTTCTGAGAAAGGGTTTTCTAGAAAACAAAAACAATTGATCTGCAGGGCCTTTTCAAGAAAATGGAACAATGGAAAGGCCCTTACAGAATTGCAGATATGCAAAACTTGGTCCAGTAGAGACAGCGAATCAGAGTGGACAAGCATATCCTACTAAGCAATGTGTAGCTGTTCCTCACTTTGTAAGACCCCCCCTTAATAAGGAACTTCAATGTCAGCTAGTCTTTGTAAACCCCACACACACACACACACACACACTTACACACACTTGGAAGTTCCCTATATATCTTTATAAGCAGCTGTGATCAGATGCCCTCTGGAGAGTCTCACTTCAGCTCCCCTGGTTTGAGATCTCACTGCTCCAGTAGTTTCTCCTTCAGTAAAACTGAAGCTTGTATTATGCTAATGACTTTGTTTCTTTTCATGTAATGTATTATACATTTTCTCTTATATTGGTTATGTAAAATATGTAAGCAAGTGCTGAAAATAAGTGGAAGAATCCGTTCTCTTGGCTTACAGTATCAGTTTTAAATTATATAGTGAATGTGCCAAATAGTTTCCCCAGGTCTTGGAAGTACCAAAGTTTTGAAGTCTTAAGAAATTTCCAAATAATCTCAGGGCCAAGTGTTAAGCAGACCAGTTTCTGAGACTGGCTCTTCTGCAGTACGTCTGTGGTCTTTTTCTTTTTCTCTAAGCCCTTGGTGTTGCCTTCAGGGGTTACTGACTAGCATTTAATTGAAGGCTGACTGAGTCAGATATATACTTCCTATAGTTGATGGGTTTTGTTGCCAGAAATATCCTTTTGCTTATCAGTGGGGAAGGTATTTCCATCTAATGCTGGATTTAAAGGTGTCCCTCCAGATTCCATTACTCAGTTCATTGAGAAAAGCTTAAAGCTGAGGGAGAGGAGGTCTAAGCTCTTTTTGATGAAGGAGACTGTGTGAAATAATGTCTCCCAAGCTGGCTCAAATTCTTCCAGATGTTCATGTTTAAAGTTAACATTTGGAGTTATTCCAAGTGGTAAGATTTATGTGCAAAAGTACTCCATATGCAATGCCAATTCTAAAATTATGGTTTTGCCAATAGATGTGAAAATTAACACCGATCAACAACTTGCTAGATTTTTACCCTGTTTGACTTCTGAAAGCAAATGCCCTGTGATACTGAGTTTATCGTTCTTGGGTTTTTTTTCTTCAAACTTGCTATAACTCCATGGGAAAGGCATGCCCTCAAAGAAAAGAACAATATTAAAAAATAAATTGCCTGTGAAGAATTATACTTAAAGTCATAAGTATACGTAGATACCCACTCACCACAGTGATGTGATTACACAAACTCTAAAGATGCTGGCTGAAGAGCTGCAAGGGGCTTGGCTTTCTGTGCCCTGGATGCGAAAACTAAAGTTCCTCCTTAAAAGATAAGCCAAAATCATAGCACAGTTTGAAGAAAACTATACCTTTCCAAGGTTACTGCTGAACAATTATGGCTGGAGTCCCTTCCTCTTGTAGAGAGAACTCTGTAACCGCTTATTTCAAATTGACTTCCATCAAGCAATGATGCCTCCCAGCTTGTACTTTCAGGCCCTGTGTTGAGTAATGCATTTACAGTCTGCTCTCATTTTTCTTTCTGTAATAGGAGATGGGTAGCTTACTGCTACTTGAAGGCAACCTCAGAAAACAAGATTTTCAGGGTGGTAGTTTTTTTTTTTTTAATGCAATTATTGGGAATAATAACTCCAGAGAAAAGATTTAATGGGATCACTTCCAATATTTATTCACATTACCAGGTTATTGAAGTTCTAGTTTTAGATCTGGGCTTTCAGAGTCCACATTGTTTGTTCCCTGGTGTAGTGTATATTTACGCTTTTATTGCCATATACAGGCATCAAGTTTGCCTCCAACTCGCAATAGAAGACTAACCTCTCAGAACAATTGTTGAAGCCAGATCTTCGATAGCTCTGCTCCTTGCTTACCATCAAAATTTCTTGAAAATTAAGATATGGAGAACATATGTTACTAAAAGGAAGAAAACCCATTTCCAACACCATCATGGTGTTTTTTCAGTTCAAAGGCTAATTTAGTAGGCACCATCTGATTTAATTTCCTCCAAAGCCATGGAAAATGTGAGTTATTATTTATTATCTTATTGTTGATAAATAGCAGCCACTGTTTATTTAGCACTAACTATACATCAGGAACTCACAACATCCTTAGGAGGATGGGATTAATATTAGCTCCATTCTAAATATGATGAGATTGTGGCTTCAATGACATGCTGATTTTACACAGGTAGGGCATAACAGAATTGGGATTCAAGCCCTAGTTGATCGGCTCTGACTCCAGAGCCTAAGCTTTGCATCTCTGTGGCATGTTGCCACTCTGTTTTACAGATGGGAGACCCCAAGATGCCAAAGGTTAAATAAGTTGCCCTAAATTGCAAAGTTATTTCTGAATGCCTCTCAACTTCATCCCATTTTTCATTACATCGAGCTGTTCCCAGGGCCGCTGCTAGCTTATAGAACACCCTTTGAAAATCACCCCAATCCACAGAAGGGTGAATTTAAGGAGAAAAGAGAAAGCACACTTGTTCCATTCTGACTCTGCCTTATTCCAGGCTTACAAGGGGGGAGGAGCGGAGTGTAGGTATAGATTTCAGCCCCCTACTCATCACCCTTGTTGAATCAATTCTGTGCAAGGCACAGTCCCCACAGCCATTAGCAGTGGCCCTGGCTGACCTCATTGAAACTGAGACCTGGGAAATCCTCAATAATGTGAAAGAAAATATTCAAAAGAATCTTCTATAAGTACATGCTCTTAGGAGCTGTAAGTAAGTAAAATTTGTGTCCCACTAATTACATTTCTAATATGCTTACATCTTCCCTTTAACCTCAACAAAAATGTTTAACAAGATAAAATCTGACAGTGGTCTTGCTAAAACTCCCTTGGAGCCAAAATGTGTCCCTAGTCTAATGACCCTCATCTTCCCAAGCACTGGAAGAGGAGCTGTGGATCATTTACGAATTGGGTTGTAACTACAGGGTGATACATTGCGCTGCAGTTATGTCACTAGGGCTTGAGGATCACTTGTGTATTCATTTCAACTTACCACTATGTTCCTTTTCAAAATCGATTACTTTTAATTATATAGCTACCCCGAGCATATGGCAAATGTCCCATAACTTTGATATGCTGTCCTCTGAAATATGGACAAAGTAGTAGATTTGATGTGCCCACATAACTAATAAGCAAACAAACAAAAATAATAATGAGCATGAGAGTATAATGAGGACACAGATAATCACAACAGAGGGAAAAAATGCTGGTACTGGGATGTGCTGATTTGAGAGGCACAGGAATTTTTAGCTCGGAAAATGTCTCAGCAAACCTGAGAACTTTCATGAAAACCAGCCCCTGCTCACAGCTGTCAGATTGAATGGTCAGAAAGTCTTTAGTGCTTCATGGGATTGAATGGAAAGGGCATGGTCTATGGAATGGTTGAAGGATATCAGAAATACTCGAGGAATTACCTAAACATACAAAAGCACAGGCCCTATCTTAAGTAACTTGTATCTCTGTGTTCTTTATTAGCTCTTCAGTTGATTCTGATGCACGCCTAACTTGAGAACAACTGGTCTATGGGCACAGATTCTCATATTTGGCTGCACATTCGAATCGCTTGACTCTCACACCTAGAGATTCTGATTTCATCGAAGTGAAGTGCAGTCTGAGAACCACTGGTCTAAGGCCTTGCTACCAAAAGTGTGGTCCACAGGCCGGCAGTATCAGCACCACCTGGGAGTTTTTAAACGTGGACTCTCAGGTCCAACCTAGAATTCCGGAATAAGAATGTGCATTTTGCCAAGATCCCCAGGCGAGTCATATGCACATGGACGGTGGTCTAGAGTCAGGCAGGCCTGGATGTATAGTCCAATTCAAATTAGCGGCGTGACCCTGAGAAACCTCCGTGAGCCGCAGTCTCTTCGCCTGTAAAATGGGCATACTGATGCTATGTCAAGCTCTCAGGCTTGCCTCGGGAGCATTCTGTGAAATGCTGTACTTGAGACTCCAGCATAACTCCTAGAACAGTGAAGATACGCAGCAAAAATTAAGCCCCTCCTGTCAGAGTTGCTGTGCACCTTAGCAGCACTGATGGTTAGAGGGCAAATGAAGCAAAGCACTGTGAGGAATTGCCATCCCAGGTGTTCTTCTTGTGTTAATAAAGGTTCTTTGTAGGTGTGACTCCAAGGTGTTTTTCATTCATCCAAAAGAAGATATGCTTCCTAAGTGCAAGTGTCTTCTTCTAAAAGGGTAATTCTTAGGAGAGCAGTCCTTAGTCACAATGTCCTTGAAGATACCTTGAGCATCTTGCACTGTTGTGTCACTGTGATCAATTTGATCCCACAGTGCTGCTTATTCATACTGTTGTCTTTTCCTTTCAGATCTGAAACGGTTATTCCCCTCCTCCCCAGCCGAGAGCTATTTTCTTGATGGAAACTCATACAGGATTCCTTTTTTCCTCTTCAAGCCACTAACTTATGTAATTATCTTTTTTTTCCCTTCATTTCTCTAACTGTAGCCCCACAAAGTATCTTCTCATTATTCCTGTTCCACTCCCTGAACGTAGGCATGGAGCTTACTTGCATGGAAAAGTTTGTATCTGATTGAAAGAGTGTGACAATTCTTTCTTTATAGTATAATCATTTACACATTTAAGAGGGAAGTAGAAATGCCTAATGTGATAGCACAGAAGGAATGCCCTCAACTAATCTTTCTAAGCAGAATGACAATGAGTAATGATTACAGTTAATTAAGTTAGGCAACCTCCATTTCCATTCACTTAGCAGTACTGCTAATTATATACTCATGCTACAAGGTTTCTTTAGCTCTTCTGTAATTTGGGTGCAGTACTCTTTGTAGGCAAGGGGCTACAGTAGGATTAATGAGCTTTTTCTCACTAACACCTCCTGTTTTTTCCAAATGAAATTTCCGCATCTGGAAATTGAGAGTAGAAAAAAGGAGCATGTAAAAATAAAAATCCTTCACATTTTAACTGACTTCCAGCACAGCACATGTTTTCATAATTGCAGAATATTTTCAGAATATTAAATGCTACTAAAGAAAGGAGTCACATTCACTTTTTTTTGGAGCCTTGGAAAATTGTGGCTTCCTGAAAAATGAAATAAATATAGAACTTGGATTTTTAAAACATTACTAGCAGTGAAAAATGCCACCTTGTGTTGTAGGCTTCTATTCACACTAAAGAAACAGGCATTGAGCACTGACTGCTTACCAGGCCCTGTATCAGGCACGGCATTTACTAAGATGAGAAAGAGGTTGGCACTAACTATGGATCTAGGTTTCCTTACATGGACTTCAATCATTTTAACAACTTACTCTTTAAAGAAAACTGATAGAACTGCAGCTCTCCTTGGGTATATTGTTAATGAAGCTCCTGGAAAAAAAAATCAGTTTACGTGCTTTGATCAGATGGGGATTGACGTACTTAAGAGTTTTATTTTTAATCTGAAAATCCACTTCAATCTTCTGCTCTGGGTAAACAGTCATTACACAAGCCTTGCACAATTCTGTACTTTCAAGAAATAGGATTCAAGGTTTAACTTCAAATACAATCTCAAGTAAGTTACACCGATTTTTTTAAATTAAAAAGAACAGGGTTTACATGATGGATTTTAGCTTCAATCTTGAATAATCTCCATTTGCTTTAAGAATTAACTTCTGCATTGTGGCCTGTGTTAAGATTGTTTCAGATTTTAGAAAGGCATATCTGTAGGTATTTAGATGTCAAGCACTCCTTTTTATATTTTCTTAGAAAGTTCAAATATGTTTTGAACAGTGCTGGACCGTTTTAGAGTTTTTTTTGTTTTGTTTTTGTTTTGTGGGGGTGGGTTTCCCCACTTCCCAGCATCACACAGGTGAACAACTTACAGGTTCCATTCTCTTCTTTATGCTTCCCCTTTTCTGCTTCTCTTTCACTTACATCAGTTTGCATAAACGAGTGCACTTTCAAGTTCACATGAAGACTAGACAAAAATACAGGTGTCCTCATAATAATCAGCTCCTGTAATTCTCCACTCTGGTTTACGCTTCAGTCTCAGAGAAATCCTATATAAAGCAGGCGGCACAGTTATTACTAGAGGAACTGAGGTTACTGATTAGAGGGGAACGTAATCAGGTAGATTGAGCCTGTGAGGGAAGAAACCATTGCCATGAGAGGGGAGTGTTTGCAAAATGCTCTATGTGTATCTGTAAAGAAGACCTCACTGTTCACGGCAGCCAGAGTGGAAGAAACAGGTGCAAATAGGTTGTGCATCTGTCTGATTTTGTGAAGCTGGTCACAGATTATGTACTTGCTTTATCTGTGCTTGGCTATGACTCTACCTCCAGGTTTATCATACCCCATAGAATGTGTTAGAGAAAAGTACCAAGAGGGAAATCAGCAAAAGGTGTAGCAAGCCACCGCAGAATTTGAAATGTCTGAGGTCTTATCTGGTGAGTAAAAACGGCAGATAAATGCAACAGCAATTCAGAAGAATGATAAATGCCACAAGCATTCGGAAGCAAGCTTCCCTAAAGGTGACTCTTTTGGTCAATTTGCAACCTCTGGGAATAGATTTAGATTATTCCTATTTCATATGCATTTCTCTAAAAAGTTGAATGGGGGCTTTTGCTATGAGGAAGGGAGGGAAGGGGTTTGACATCAACGACCTATAGGATAATGCAAATCACTAAAATGAGAAGGAACCCAAATTCTGCTTTTTGGGTTATGACATTCATAAACTTTGTCTTCAGGAGTCTAAGATTATTTATAGCATGAAGAAATCAGGGAAACAAAACAAATTTCTCATGACCCAGACCTTAATCAATAAACAAGAACATTTCTGCTTTAAAATAAAATTCTAATGACCTAGACTAAATCTAGAAACTCATTAAACTTAATGTGAGAAAATGTTTTAACAATAAAATTCTAGGTATTTTATTTTGTATCAATACATATAAATATATATATATATATATATATATATATAGGTTCAAGAAATATTTCTGTCAAAGAAAAGGAAAATAATAAGCCTGGTTGTGAATAGCAATTTAGACATGATCAGATAAGAATAACTTGTTAGGAAGCAAACAGGGCTGCCAAAATGTAAAGAATATTTCTGGATGGCCTAATTACCTAAAACATCTAAGAATTGTTTTAGAGGTTAAACCTTTATTGTCAAATACTAGTTTTTAAATAAAGTCAAAAGGTGGTGTAATTATTCATGTTATCTGCTTTTTAAATTTTTAGATATTCTAAAATTCTAAATTACCATAGATTTACTGTGGGCATATACAAGCTGTATTTTTGAGGGACATTAATTCCTAAATTATGGTAATGTCCTTAAAATTCAAATATCTTTGGATTTGGATAAGGTTTTTTTGTGTGTGTGTGTTTTTGTTTTTAGGAAGAAGGATGACACTTCTTTCATTCTGGCTATGAAGGACACAACCAAAAAAGTTGAAACAGAATATACCTATGTAAATTATGAAAATTTATTGGGGAATAAAAAAAAATGGCACAAAGTTAAAAATCTATTTGGAGCTCAAGCTTCTCCCTTAACTTGATTTGTTAAGAGAAGCTACTCACTTTTCAGTCTTGTCTCTCATTTGCTCTGGACTAAGTGGTTGCAATTTCTCATTAATAGATTGCTTTTCACTGATGATCTTTTTCTAGAGTTTTTTTTTTTATTTTTATATTTGTGTTTTATTCTTCAGACAGATTGTCCTGGAAGTACAGAGGCCAGTTAATGGTTTATGAGTTCAAGCTGAGCCGAATATAGCTAAGCTCTGTCTTGCTTGACATTTCATCAAAAGCTGTGTTGATTTGCAATGTTTACCAACCTTTTTATTGAACCCTCACAGCTTGAACTATGCCACCAAGCTTGCTGACATTGCTGAGATTATCTGTGAATGCATGTTCAAACTAAGGAGGAAGTAGACAGGAAAATAAGATAAAAACAATCCTTGACCTATTTCACATATTATGTTTATATAGTCATTTCTGTATGTGTTTGATTCCCTCAGAGTCCCATGGCATACATTTTCTCCTTTGATCGCCACAAAAATTCTGGAAGAAGCTAGACTAGAGCAGTGGTTCTCAGTCTTGAGTGGGCATCAGAATCCCTGTGGAGCTTGTTAAAACACAGGTTGCTGGGCCCCATCCCCAGAGTTTCTGCTTAGTTATGTCTAAGGTTCTGCCTTAGGATTTGCATTTCTAACGGGTTTATCGGGAGGTGCTGCTACTGCTGGTATAGAGACCACACTTTGAGAACCAGTGGAAAGCTGATAAGATTCTGATTCTGTGAATCAGGTAACCAAGATTTAGGCAAATTAAGAATTTGGTTTGTATTCATCTTTGGAAACATAGCACTTATTTTCTCTCTCTTAGTTTAGTTAGGTCTCTCAGTCTAGTTATCTGTGTTCTCTTTACATATTGTTGAGAAAAGTTTCCAACTAGCTAAGAAAATAAACACATTTCCTCATAAATTTGAGGTATGTATTAAATTAGTGGTTAATATATTAAAATATCGATCGCCTATTTTGGGAAATTATGATTCTTTTGAAATTAGCAGTAAAATCAAGTATACAGTTGGTCATTAGTTCTCAAATACGTAAAGAATCAATTATTAACTACTCTTCTATCAAGTAAAGTGTTAGTCTATGATATTTGTAACAAAATGAAAGCATGCCCTATGAGTTACAAGCACTTGAATCTATGCTATACATCAAAACTCTCCTTTTGGGTCAGTAAAAATGAGATATTTTCCAACTTACCTGAATAAATTGTCACAAAGTTTGGAAATTTAAACCATGGCAAGACTGGATATTTTACTTAATTATATTTTAAATATAAAATTAAAACATAACTTTTTTCCAAGTCTTATTTTATTTATTTATTTATCTCCACCTCCTCGTTGTTTGCACTTGCTCTGTGCTGTGTCTTTAGGCGGCACTGGGAACTGAACCCAGGACTCTGATGTGGGAGGGAGGCGCCTAATCGCTTGAGTCACCACGGTTCCCTGCTATGTTG
>JAQZBX010092566.1:0-12261 GCA_029593785.1 Cabassous unicinctus
AAAATTCACTTAAATACCTGTGATATGTCTCAAAATGTTTAGCATACTTTATTTCTGATTCATGTTATAAATAGTTATTCATTCAGTGTCTGAATGTTACTGATTCTAATTTGACTATAGTTGATTGCTTTTAAAAATGGTAAATGATTAAATGTATTTTATATATTTGTTGTACTAAGAATAGAAAATATAATCTTACGGAAATGAACAAGACATTAAACTAGCACAAGCACTAAGAAAGAAATATTACTTTAACTAGATTTTAAAAGATAGCTGAGGATAGGCAACGGCAAGCTAGTAAAGCATTTCTGAGAAATCAGTCCACATGAAGAAAATAGTTTCACTGGATATATCCAGTGAAGTTTTTGCTATGAACATGTTTTATATTGTATACTGTATATGAGAAATGGATATAATGTATGTAGAGTTTGAATATTCTATTACATTTCAAGTGTTCAAAAATTCATGAAGAACAATTATCCCACTCATTTTGTTTTTCTTAAATCTTCGTGTAAAAATCGTAAAGAATTTCTAAATATCAGTTAGTAAGGAGAATGGGGAAAAAAACCTGAACTGTCTCTCTCTTTCTCTCTCTCTCTCTCTTTCTCTCTTTCTCTCTCTATCTGTCTCATGCCAAAGGTTATGCATTTTTATAACCTCATACACGCCTAAGTAGATATATAGTGGCTTTAGCTTACGGAAATGACAATTTCTCAGGACAAAAGTAGAAAAGTGCAAAGTGAAGATATGGAGGAGAGGGTCTTCTAAGGATCAATTACAAGGAGTAGCAGGAACTTAGGATGTATCTAATAAGCAGTCTTTAGGTCAATAGCTTCAACTTAAACACCAAGTACTCTATATTATATTTAATAAAATTTTCTGCTTTAAGAACTTTAACTTGATAAAAATAAATTTGATAGAAGAAACATACATATTTGAAAGGTAATTGTAGAAAAACAATTTACAAAAATATTTTGCAAAAATATAGAATTTCATATGAGTATAATTATAAAAGTAAAAGGAAATTATTATGGTTATTGTACACATATAATGTTAGCCAAATTCTGTACTAATTTTTATTACAAATATATTATATGTAAATCAGCTATTAGTAAGAATACAAATTCTAACATTCCTAGAGTTCTTATCCCATCTATCCTATATTTTCCACATAAAAATTAAATAATTGTGAAATCATGCCTCTTGAGATAACTGGTTTTCAAGTTGAAAATATACTTGAAAATGAAACTGGATTTATTTTTTATTTTAAATACTTCAAGGCAAGCACATGTAAATAGTTGTGATTAAATAGGTGTATGGAGATTTCAGAAGAATCTTGAAAAACATATTTGCAAGACATCTGGACAGAAACTAGTCCTTCATCAAATATTAGAAATTATGCCTCATTGCAGGAAGAGTTCTTTGTGCAGCAGGAATATCAGGTGGGATTCTGTTCTTAGACACAGTGTGTAGGTGAGAAGTTAAACTAGAGAGACAGCAAGAGAACATCGATGTTCACTGCAAGAGACAAATGGAATTAATTATCTAAATCACATAAAATTTGTACGGACTGTCAGACAAAGTGGAAAGAGAGGGTTCATACAGTTATTCGTATATTACAATTAAAATGAAAGAATAGTGAGACATATCTATTTGGGGTCCTTTAGATTAATCATTCTCAAAAGAACCTTATAAACATTGATTAAATTTCTTATAGCAACAGTTCCAATATCAGCTTAACAAAGAACAGTAGATATCAGTGATCTTCCTTGTCAGCTGATACATATAGAGTATCAGCAATAAGTATAGAAAGCCCAAAAAGTATAGAAAGCCCAAAATAAGGGCTGATGCAGACGCTCTTACATCAAATATGTAAGGGAATATTTGAGAGATGAAAATTCCCTAAGGAAAAAAAGGTGAATATAATCATTGGATGCCTTTGGGCATAGACTGAAAACCTATTTAATGAAATAGCGTAAATGTGGCATAGCATCTATATTGGTTACAGGTCTTTATTTCAAATCATTTAATTATTTCAATCCTATTAATTCTCTAATTCTCTAATTTTATTAATACAGAAATTAACATACCAGAACAGTGAGAAAAAAAAATGTTAAAAGAAAAGGTCCATTCATTGATTTCAAATAGTCTTTTTTTCTAATGCCTTTATGTTAAATTCGTGATGAAATGATATATATTGATAGAATGGTGGCATTTAATTTTGAATAATATGGATATTCTCCAATTAGTTTTTGACATATTTTATCATATTATTCTTTGCCTACAGGGAGACTGCAACATTTTAGAAGATATGGACAATCTCACGATTTACACAGAATTCCTCCTCATGAATATCTCATCCTCCAGAGAGCTCCAAATCTTGCAAGGTCTGATGTTTTTAGTGTTTTATCTAGGCGCCCTGACTGGGAATATTTTAACACTTATTTGTCCTTGTAATCAACTCACATTTACACTCTCCAATGTATTTCTTTATTGGCAATTTATCCTTTATAGATCTTTGCTGCATCTCAGTTACTCTTCCCAAAATGATTGTGAATTCTCTGACAGGCAATAAATCGATTTCTCTCCTAGCATGTGCCTTTCAAATTTTCTTTTTTGTATTCTTCATAGCCACAGAGTTTTCTTCCTTGTGGTGATGTCCTATGACCGCTATGTTGCCATTTGCCACCCTCTACACTATGGGCTCACCATCACCCCACATCTGTGCACACAGGCAGCTGGTGGCTCATGGGCAAGTGAGTTGATCTATTCTGCCATCCACACAGGCATCATTTTCAGGCTTCCCTTCACAAAGTCCAATGTGATATATTAATATTTCTGTGATGGACCTCAAATTTTGAGGATCTCCTCATCAGATGTTCGGTTTTCAGAATCAATAGCCTTACCTATAACTGCTTGTATTGTATTTGCATGTTCTGTCTTTATGCTGAAGTCTTATATTGATGTATTTTTAATTGTGCTTAGGATGAATTCTGTGGAAGCTCGTAACAAAGCCTTATCCACCTGTACCCCACACTTGGCAATTCTCATTTTGTTTGTAATTTCTATGTTGACAGCTCTCTTTTATCCCACTGCAGAAAAAGCATCTCTTAGTAATATCCTCATGGCCATTTTCTACTCAATGATGCCTCCATTCATAAACCCCATCATCTATAGCCTGCGGAACAGAGACATTAATGCTGCTCTAGGCAGAATGTTCCATAGATATTTTGACCTTCAAAGCAGGATTTTTCTTGATTAAAAAATTGTGAAAAATACTCCATTGAAGTTTAATTTATATCTGATATATGTTGATAAAATTTAAACTATCCCTGTTACATATCTAGTTTGGTTAATACATATTATTTTGCACTTGCATATTTGATTGTGGGCAATAAAATTTTGTGTCAGTTTTATAATTCCATACTTTTGTGGAATTCGTGGATTCTTTTGGAAAATGTTTTCCACATTGTAATTTCTTTTTAGTAATATTTCATATGGTTTTGAACTAAAAGCAAACAATAATATAACATGGATAATAAGGCCATGGGGTGAGTCCTTAAATAGATGTCTTTGATTTGAGACAATTTCTAAGTACTGCATACCTCCTACATGGAAGAGAATGTTGCGTGCTCTTAACTTTTCAAAATTGAAGTTTATCATTCATGCATGTGTATAAACAATAAGTATACAGTAAAAATTGTGAACTTACAAAATAATCATGCATTTCAGCATACAAGCCTCCCATATATTATCAACCCACTACTAACATTTTGCATTCTTGTGAAATAATTGTTACAAACTATGAAAGAGCATCTTCAAAATCTTACTACCAACTATAGCCAATATCTTACAATAGGTATGTTTTCCCCCTGAATGTTTTGAATTAGAACTTCACTTCAAATATTATTTTTTTCATTTATCTTTATACGAATATCTATACTAGGCAATAAAGTTTTAGAAATGATACACAAATACAGAATAAGGACACAGAAAGTTCATAGCACTGGATAAATTGAAAAGCTGTTTTAAGCATTGAAATACCTGGCCCTCAACTCATAATACCCTTTGGACACTTGCTCTTTCCATGTGATCTGGGTGAATAGGCTTAGGTTATGATGAATTCATAAATCTTCCTGCATGATGAAGGGAAAATAAATAGAGGGGAATGTGTGTTGGGCACAGTCTTAGCAAGGCCTGTTGCCTTTCCCTGATTCCCACAAATACCTCCTGTGCTCAGTTTCAGGTGTGTCATCCTGTCAGGATAAATTACCACCCATTAGTAGATAAAGAGGCTGCCAGTACATTCCTTCCCTTATTGCCCCAAGCATATATAAATATTTATTGGAGACAGTCTGATTCTGGTGGGCATGGTTTATGATATCCAGCACACACTGGAAAATTATATCTGTTGCTGGTGCGGAGGGAGCTGGGTTCCTCCACTAGGACACTAGGATACACAAACACAGACAAGTATGCTGCACTTAAAATATCTCCTGCAGCAGCCCCTGAGTGAGAACAGCTGGCTGCAAAAACTTTGTGTCTCTTAGTAAAACTGATCTTGCTCTGTCTCTTTTCATGTAAATAAAATTGTGCATTGAGTGCTGTGTGAGACGTGCTTTTCATGATGACACCCACACTTATATTGGAATGGGTTGACATCTTTTTGGGTATCTCTGTTTGTGAACACACATTAGTGTAGTCAGCTGGATCACCAAAATAAAGCCTGAAGGACTGTCAATTTAGTCATCCTACTGGCTCTCACAGGAGTGATTGGCTGACTGCTGAGCTGGCCTTCTTCTGGACAGTTGGACTCAAGTAGGATGTAAGTAGTGTCCCTTTTAATAGGGATGAATTAATGCAGTAAATAAGGGTGGAGATGAGGGAGGTGTGTTCTAGAAAGGGTAGGGAAACTATACCCTGGCTTGTGGCTGCCTGCACACTCCTGTGCCATTCACTGACCCTCAAGGTGTCTCAAGTGTTGCAAAGTACTCCAGAGCCCTGGGCTATTTGCAAGCCCCAGGTTATGACTCTTTGCTCTTAACAACAACTCTCAATGGCATTGAAATTGACCAAAACACTATTATAAGGTCTTTCATTTACAGTGAAATATGGAAGCTAAAATGTAGATATTTACAGAAGACAGTGGTGGAACATGAAGTTTGATTGGTGCATGTGTTTGATAAGGGGACATTGCAGACTCAGATGACTTAGGCCAAGGGGCACAGTCTGGGAAAATTAACTACTGTCCCTTTGATTAAACATAGTGTTGCCTGCATCTAACAGGACAACCAAGACGGTAGACTTATAGACAAGTCCATGCCACTTTCAGTCTGGTTTACTAGAATAATGACAGGTGTAATCACCACTGTGAAGACTTCCCAAAAAGTAGAATCTTTTCATTAATGTATAACTGCCCTGAGGGTAAGGATGATAGACTCTTTCCTGTAAGATCTCCACCTTTGACAGCATATGGATGAGATGATCCTGTCTAGGTCAATGTGGAAGGTGTTCATAAAAGTGTCTTCCCCAATTGAAGGACCCTGCCACTTTTATTGTCACCATGGATGACATTGGGAGAAAGTGTGAGAAATCTCCACCATAAAATCCTGCTCTGGGGTAGAAATAACCAGGAGATGTCAGCCATCTTCACTGAGGCAGGCCAGGTGGGACAGGACCCAGGAGCTGAGAAATGGGAAGCTGGTCCTTAAAGATCCATAGGGGAACACAAAGAGCAATCAGGGAAGACCAAGGAGAGGGCAGGACCCACCTAGTAGATAGATGCTGAAGAAATACCAAACTATACTCCACAGCCAATGTAGCATTGTGCATTATCCCAACTGTGAATGGCTGTTCCTATTTCTCCACATGCACTCCAACACATTTCTGTTTTTTTTTTTAATAGCAGCCAAATCTAATGGGTATTAAATGATATCTCATTATAGGTTGAGTTGCATTTCCCTAATATCTAGTGAAGTTGAGAATTTTTTCATGGTTTTAGACATTTGTATTTCCTCTTTGAAAAAGTGTCATTTCAAGTCTTTTGACTTTTCTTAAAATGTTTGATTGATTTTTTGAGTTGTAGGAGTTCTTCATATATTCTGGATATTAAACAATATGAAATATGTAGTTTCCAGATACATTCTTTCACTTAGTGGCCTGCCTTTTCACTTTCTTTATAAAGAGATTTGAAGCACAAAAGTATTTAATTTTGAGAAGGTCCCATTTATCTATATTTTCTTTCAATGCTCATATACTGCCTACCACAAGTTGTTCTATGCTTCCCTATATTTTCTTCTAGTCATTTAATGGTACTATCTCTTATACTTATGTCTTTGATCCATTTGAAATTAATTTTATATGGTGTAATATGTGGATACATTCTCACTGTTTTGGATATGGCTATCTATTACACTCAGTACCATTTTTTGAAGAGACTGCTTTATCCCAGTGGAGTGGATTTGGTAGTCTGGACAAATATCAACTGACGATAGATGTGTGGGTCTATTTCTGAACACTCAATTCAATTCTCTGGATAGATATATCTATCTTTATGCCAATGCTATGCTGTTTTTACCATGGTATCTTTGTAATATGCTTTTTTCCCCCATATATATTTTAAAAGATGCTTAGATTACATAGATGTTACACAAGAATTAAAGGGATTCCTGTGATCTCCACCTCCCATACCTCCCATAACATCTCACATAAACCTCTTTCATTAGTGTGGCATGTCACCTGCAATAGATATACACATCCTGGGGCTTTGCCTCTAAGCATAGACCCCAGTTCACACTATAGACCACACTCTCTCCCACACAGTTCTGCATGGTATACGCTGCTCTAAAATGGCCTATATCTGTCACCATAATGTCACTCAGGACAACCCCCAAGTCCTGAAAAAGCCCCTGTATTAAAACTGCCATTCCTCTCCCTGCCCAGAAAGCATCTAGTGGACACTGGCTTCACCTCACTGTTAAAATTCCTTCCATTGCTTGAATCCCAATATGTCTACAACAGAATACCATTAAGTCCACTCTAGTCCATAGCTCTTCCCCCAATCCTGAGGGGACTGGAATGGTGATGTCCACTCAATCTCCAAGTGAGTGTGGGCTTATATCCCATGGATGCAGTGGATGGAATTATCCTGCCTTCAGCTGCAGGCTCTCTCCATTCCCTGGGATGGCCATTGTCCATCATCATTGTCTCCTTACCAGGTGACTTGGGTGAGTCCATTGAGCTGTAGAGTAGGAGTTGCAGCTCCACTGAGATTCCAGGCACAGCTGGCACATAGGCAGGCCAGAGACTCCACTCTCCGGAAGTACACCTACAAACTCCAGCCTCATATATAGGTTTGAATAGAAGGGACTGATGGACCATGTGCAAGGAGGACTTATTTGAGCCCAAATCTGTCACTCTCAGGAGCACAGATTCCAAAGTAGAGCTCACTGATAAGGTGTCAATCTCTGTGGTTACCCCCCCTTATATAGGAACTAGGTATCTCCAGAGCCCTCAGGAGTCCCTCTGTGTGGGGTGATATCCACTTTGGTGTTCTATGAGATCCTACTGAGGTGTGCGTAAGCGTTACCTCTGGGATGACCTTCCAACTCTCTTTGAAGTCTCTTAGCCACATGAATCCATTTATATTTACCTTTTCCCCTTTTATTCAAGTTTTTTTTATTTTATTTTTTGTTTTCCCAGTCATGTTTCCAGTTGGCACTTTGTATTAGTCCCTTGTTGCCAGGGAGGCTCATCCCTGGGAGTCATGTCCCATGTTGGGGTGAAGGCAATGCATTCGTATGCTGAGTTTGGCTTAGAGAGAGTCCACATTAGCAACAAGGAGGCTCTCAGGTGGCAACCCATGGTTTTAGACACCCCATAAAAGTAGCCCAAATTTCAATTACAAGAGCATAGACTCCTAAGGCTAGTCATCAATAACAAGAACCCAACAGTGGGCCATCCTCTTTTGCCAGACACTGCCGCTGCACTCGAGGGACTGTTGCTGCTCCCTTGGAGAATATGGCAGAGCTCTCCAGGATGGGAATTCAGTATTTCCTCCTTTATTGAGTGATTGTCTATCCACCATGACCATGCCCCATCCCTCGAACATTTGAACAATTTTATATACTTTTCATGTATAGTCAGATGAACTTACTCCCATGAATCCCCCATCCCAGACATCTCCCACCAATGATCCTCTGTAGCCTTCATTGTAACCCTTCTGTGACCCAAACCTTCCTTGAAGATGAAGCCCATATAATAAAGAAATACGATTAATGGGAAAATGAAATAATAGTGATAAGCTTAAATGCAAGAGATAAAATACAACGAAATTCAGAAAAAAATAACTAAAAATAAAATATAATTAACGGACTGGGACATTCAAGAAAAGAAAATGGGAAAAAATAAAAGAAAAAATTTTTATTAATTATTAT
Source organism: Cabassous unicinctus (assembly GCA_029593785.1). Classification (NCBI taxonomy): domain Eukaryota; kingdom Metazoa; phylum Chordata; class Mammalia; order Cingulata; family Chlamyphoridae; genus Cabassous; species Cabassous unicinctus. The sequence continues at coordinate 8,436 of JAQZBX010092566.1, forward strand.
TATTGTTTCTCCTTTTATCTTTGCATTATAGGATATCCAGTGTGTACCGTGACACCTTCCCCCTCTCATTCCACAGTGTCTCCCAAATTTTCATTTAGTTTTCAAAGAAGTTTTAGGTCACAGCAAAGTCACACACGGAATACTAGAGATTCATATATACCCAAACTCCCTCCCCTTCCCCACCCCATATTAAAACTTTTTTTTTTTTTTTTGTGGATGGTAGCATTGTTATAACTGTTATACAGATATTGAAACATAGCTACTAAAGATTTTCAATCGTTTACAGTATAGTTTACATTTTAGACAGTACCGTTTAATATTTTTTGATGATATTTACCATGTCCCGTGTCCATTACTGTAAGGTAATGAAGAACATTTCCCATGACCACTAAATACCCCATTTGATCTTTTCTCTTCCTTCCTTCCCACTCCCTGGGGCATATGACACTCCCCTGTCTTGGCTCATGGGATGGCAAGATTCATAGTTACATGCCCTGGGTATTATAACCTGCCCTTCCTAATCTACCCACCTGTTAACCCTGCACCACCAAACCCACTAATATCTCTACCCAGCTGTCCTATCCTTCAATATGTAACTATACTCCATCACTTTACCATAGATTAAGTCCATATGGGTGATGGCTAAAAACCTACCCTTCTCTCTGTCTCCCTTGTTAAACTATCTTTCAGACAGTGGTTCTCAGAGACTGTTAAATTTCCTCAATTCAAATCAATGAGGTCATAAACTGTTCATCCTTCAATACCTGGCTTGTTTCACTAAACATAAGGTCTTCAAGATTCATCCATTTTATTCCATGTATTAACACTTTATTCCTTCTAACAGTGGAGTAATATTCCATTGTATGTATGTACCACATTTTGCTATTCCATTCATCTGTTGATGGGCACCAGGGCTGATTCCAACTTTTGGCAATTGTGAACAATGCTGCTATGAAATTTGGTGTGCATATATCTGTTCGTGTCTTTGCTTTCAATTCGTCTGTGTATATACCCAGTAGTGGAATTGCTGGATCATATGGAAGATCCATTGTTAGTTTTTTGAGGAATCACCAAAATGTCCTCCACAGAGGCTGGACCATTCCACAATCCCACCAGCAATGGATGAGGGTTCCTATTCCTCCACATTCTCACCAACACTTAAATTCTGTTGTTTTTTTAATAGCTGCCATTCTGATGGGTGTAAGACGGTATGTCATTGTGGTTTTTATTTGCATTTCCCTAATAGCTACTGATGTCGAGTATTTTTTCATGCGCTTTTTAGCCATTTGTATTTCTTCCTTGGAGAAGTGTCTTTCCAGGTCACTTGCCCGTTTTATAAATGGGTCGTTTGTCTTTTTATTTTTGAGGTCTAGGATTTCTTTATATATGCCGGATATTAATCTCCTATAAGATATATGGTTGCCAAATATTTTCTCCCATTGGGTAGGCTGCCTTTTTATTTTCTTAATAACATCCTCTGAGGTGCAGAAGTTTTTAAATTTGTTGAGATCCCATTTATCTGTATTTTCTCTTGCTGCTCATGCTTTGGGTGTGAAGTTCATGAAACCATTTCCTATTACAAGGTCCTTTAGATGCTTCCCTACATTATCTTCCAAGGTCTTTATGGTTTTGGCTCTTATATTTAGATCTTTGATCCATCTGGAGTTGATTTTTGTATAAGGTGTGAGATGATATTCTTCTGTCATTCTTTTGGATATGGATATTCAGTTCTCCAAGCACCACTTGTTAAAGAGGTCATTCTCTCCCAACTGAGAAGGCTTGGTGGCTTTGTTGAATATCAGATGACTGTATATGCAAGGATCTATATCAGAACTCTGAATTTAGTTCCATAGGTCAGTAGGTCATTTCTTGTGCCAATACCATGCAGTTTTAATCTCTGTAGCTTTGTAGTATGTTTTAAAGTCAGGTAATGTGATATGTCAAACTTCATTTTTCTTTTTCAATATTTCTTTGGCAATTTGGGGCCTCTTATCTCTCCATATATATTTTGTGGCTAGTTTTTCCAGTTCCTTAAAAAATACAGTGTTGATTTTTATTAGGATTGCTTTAAATCTGTAGATTAGTTTGGGTAGGATAGACATCTTGATGAAGTTTAGTCTTCCTATCCATGAACAGGGAATATTCTTCCATTTATTTAAGTCTTCTTTGATTTCCTTTAACAGTGTTGTGTAGTTTTCTGTATATAAATCCTTTACATCTTTAATTATATTTATTCCTAAGTATTTGATTCTTTTATTTACTATTGTAAATGGTATTTTTCTCTTGATTTCCTTCTCAGATTGCTCGTTATTGGTGTACAGAAATACTACTGATTTTTGAGCATTGATCTTGTAGCCTGAAACTTTACTGAACTCCTTTATAAATTCTAGAAGCTTTGTGGTAGATTTCTCAGGGCTTTCTATGTATAGGATCATGTCGTCTGCAAATAATGAAATTTTTACTTCTTCGTTTCCAATCTGGATGCCTTTTATGTCCTTTTCTTGCCTCAGTGCTTGAGCAAATACTTCTAAGGCAATGTTAAATAGGAGTGGTGATAGTGGGCATCCTTGTCTTGTTCCCAATCTCAGAGGGAAGGCTTTTAGGATTTCAAAATTGAAAGTGATGTTAACTTTAAGTTTTTCATATATACCCTTTATCATATTCAGAAAGTTTCCTTCTGTTCCTATCTTTTGTTGTGTTTTTTATCAGGAAAGAGTGCTGTATTTTCTCAAATGCTTTTTCTTCATCTATAGAGACGATCATGTGATTTTTTTCATTCAATCTCTTTAAGTGATGTATTACATTGTTTCATTTTCTTATATTGAACCATCCTTGCATACCCGGGATGAAACACACTTGGTCATGGTGTATAATCCTTTTGATATGTTGTTGAATGTGATTAGCAAGAATTCTGTTGAGGATTTTAGCATGTAGGTTCATTAGAGAAATTGGTCTGTAATTTTCTTTTCTTGTGGTATCTTTGTTTGGTTTTGGTATTAGGGTAATGTTAGCATCGCAGAATGAGTCAGGCAATATTCCTTCCACTTCTATTGTTTTGGAAGAGCTTAAGCAGAATTGGTGTCAGCTCATTCCAGAATGTTTGGTAGAATTTAGCTGTGAAGCCATCTGGTCCTGGGCTCTTCTTAGTTGGGAGGATTTTGATGACTGATCTATCTCTTTACTAGTAATTGGACTGTTGATTTCATCAATTTTTCTTTCATCCATGTAGGCTGCTTGTGAGTTTCTAGAAACTTGCCCATTAGCTCTAAATTATCATTCCTGTTGGCATATAATTTTTCAAAATATCCTCTTATGATACTCTATTTTTTGTGGTCAGTAGTGATATCCCCTTGCTCATTCCTTATTTTATGTATTTATATCTGTCATCTCATTTTCTTTGTTAGTCTGGATAAGGGTTTGTCAATTTTATTGATCTTCTTGAAGAACCAGCTTTTGGTTTTGTTTATTGTTTCTTGTGCTTTCTTTCTTATTCTCTAATTCATTTAGTTCTGCTCTAACCTTTGTTATTTCCTTCTTTCTACTTCCTTTTGGTTTAGTTTTTTTTTTCTTTCCCAATTCCAAGTGTTCAGTTAGGTCTTCAATTGTAGCTCTTTCTTCTTTTTAATACATGTGTTTATGTCTATGAACTTCCTTCTCAGGACTGCTTTTGCTGCATCCCATAGGTTTTGATATGTTGTGTTGTCATTTTCATTAGTTTCAAGGTAGTTACTGATTTCTTTTGTGATTTCCTCCTTGACCCACTGTTTGTCTAATAATGTGTTGTTTAACTTCCATATCCTTATGCCTAACCTGTTTCTCTGGCCCT
>JAQZBX010092568.1:0-12264 GCA_029593785.1 Cabassous unicinctus
TACTTGTTATTTATTTGGTTTCTTGCTTGTGAGAACAGTTACAGAATTCTAAAATAATGATGTACCAACTGTAATTATCACTAAATATAACCAAGCACTAACCATCACTTCTTATGGAAAATAATTCCCTATTTCCTTTAAGAATTAATGTGCTGGACAGGTGGCGTTGTGGAATGAGCCTCCCTTCTTCCACCTCCCAACTTCACTAAAAGTGTTGCCTAATTAGAGCTTGAGCTCAAAAGCTAAGGCCAGGCTGGCTTTTCCTGTCCTCTGCTCCAGAGTCATTGCACTCAGTCCACCCTCAGATTGGCCCTTGGGGACCTTAGTGGTAGCTCCATGGAGATGGCAAGTTAAACTTCCATAGCTGGTGCATGTTTAGTTGGGACTGTCAAACTATTTCCATGTAAAATAGTGTTTGTGAAAAAAAAGGCAAAATCAAGTTGAAGCACTGAAGGTCAAATTGCAAAGGGCTCTGAGAGAATTTCTCTCCTGAGTCTTACTCCTTGGAGCCTGTAATAGTCAGCCAAATGGGTACTGATGCAAAATACCAGAAATCTGTTGGCTTTTATAAAAGGGTATTTATTTGGGGTAGAAGCTTACAGTTACCAGGCCATAAAGCATAAGTTACTTCCCTCACCAAAGTCTGTTGCTACGTGTTGGAGCAAGACGGCTGCCAACGTCTGCAAGGGTTCAACCTCCCTCTTCCTCTCAAGGCTCCGTGGTCCCAGGTTCTTCCAATATCAGCTGTAGTCTGGGATAAGTCTCGTCTCTCTCCTGGGGCTCATTTCTCTTGGGGCTCAGCTGCTTTGGTCTCTCCACAAGGCCAGCTGTAAACTATCAGGTGAACAAATTGTCTGTCTTCCCAGGGCTTCTGACTTGTCTAATGGAGCCTTCTCTCTATCCTCACGTACCTGCTTCTCTGTGTATTTACTCCCTGGGGCTCCAGCATTAAACTCTACTAACTCCTCTGCCTTGCCATTTTCTCTGTGAGTCCCCGCTGACCAAGGGGGTGGGGACTCAACCTCCTACTGACATGGCCCAATCAAAGTCTTAATCATAATTTAATCAAGTAAGAGTGAAACCTCTGAATCCAATACAATCTAATGTACCCAGAGGAACAGAGCAATTTACAAACATAATCCAATATCTATTTTTGGAATTCGTAAATAATATCAAACTGCTACAGGGGCCACTGGGGAGAATCAGAATGGAGAGGAGGAAAAACTTTGAAAATGTTAAAGGACACATTTGGGGTTGAATTATATCCCCCACAAAAGGCATATTCAGGTCCCAAACTGGTCCTGACTGTGTGAATCCATATGTAAATAGGGCCTTTGAAGATGTTATTTGTTAAGGTGTGCCTTAACTGAATTAGAATGGACCTTAATTCAATATAGCTGAGGTCCTTATAAGCAAAGGAATTTGGACATGGACAGAGAGAAGCCCTGGGGAGCAGCCAGAAGCTGGAAGGCAAAGGAACCCAGAAGAGAAAAGAGAAGATGTAGACTCCACGTGTATTGCTATATGATGGAAAAGCCAAAGGACCCCGTAGATTGCCGCCCAGTCAGAAAATACCAGTTCCGGAAGGGAGGAAGTAAGCCTTCTAGCCTCTGAAACCACAAGCCATTAAATTCCTGTTATTAAGCAACCCCATTGTATGGTATTTGTTTTAGCAGCTAAGAAACTAAAGTGGAAACTAAAAATGCTTGGGACACAAGGTAGAGACAGAATGCAGAATAATGGCAGCAGGTGTTCGACATGGATTCAGATTTTCTTTTCAACCAGTTACCTTCCTGAATCCTCTCACTATTTTAAAAACTTGTGAAGTTTTTATAAACATCCATAGTTAATCAGCACATACCACTCCATTTATTACAGTTTCTTGAATTCTTCATGTACTATGTGATGCTTTGAAATAAAAAAAATAATCATTTACAAATGTTACTTTCTGCTCTTTTTTGTAGACACAAGATATTAGCCACTTGTTGAATTCCTCAGTATTCATCAAGGTCAAGCATTTTCTCCTTGTAAATAATAGTAAAAGTAATGATTACTAAAACAACACAAAAGTTATCATTCATTGACTGCTGAATACTTTTTGGGTACTCTGCTAAGCACTTTGAGTTATGTCACTTAATCTCCATAACAACGTATGAAGTAGACACTCAATTTTCTCATCTATAAAATGAGGCTACTCAGAAAAGCCAAGAACTTAGCCAAGGGTAACACTTTAGCAAAGTTACAGGTGGCAGTTCCTGGATTAAATGCAGGTCCTCCCAGGTAACTCAGAAGCTGAGTCTTTAACTCTCACACTACATGTCGGAGCTGATTACCCTACCTGTTCTTCTGTGCTGTATCAAATATGCACCTCTATTTCTGCATTCATCACATTGCATCATGGTTATTACTACTATTGTTTTAGGGTTTCAAGCCCTGTGTGGGTCGCTGAGGAGGCGTAAAGCATGACCCCCTGTCTCCAAGATGTCACTCACAAGACTGAGCCTCTGCACTTCTGCAGCCACCTCCTAACTGCTCTTGCTGCTTCTACTTTTGCCCCTTTTAGTCTGCTTTCTACACTGGAGCCAGGGTGATCTCTCCAAAATCCAAATTTGATCACGTCACTTGCCTGGTTAAACCCAACTCACAGCTTCCATTGTTCTTAGGATTAAGATGGAAATCCCTAATGCAGCCTAAATTATGATCCTGCTGTGGTTCCCAAGGAGCTCACTAACCTCCTCTCAGCCCCCTTACTCCTGTTCTCTGCTCCAATCATCCAAACTTCTTGCTAGCCCCTCAGATGTATTGTGCTTCTTCAGACAACAGGCCTGGAGGCTTTTCCTCCTCTTTAAGCATGTGTTTCCCACTACCTAAAATATATCCATCTCATAGAGTTCACTTGTACGCAACCTTCCCATCTTACTCAAAATCGCTTCCTTCAGGAAGCCACCCTGACTTCCCTGAGTATGGGAAATCTTCCCTTTATAATTACATGCAAACCCATGTATCTCTTATATTTCACAGCACTTTTGCTGATAATAATTTCAAATCTTGTAATATGTTGATTCATAAGTGTAGGCATCCACCATTAGACTTAAATCCCCAAGAAGGCAGAGCTGTGCCTCTTTTTAGCCCTCCGTGGGCTAGTACCTTGAATAGTAGGTATTAGGCACTCGATACATATTTGTTGAGAAGCCACATGTCTGGGTGTGTTGTAATGGAGAGATGTGAGGGTACAGTGCAGAAGGGTGACAAAGTTTGACAAAATACGCATTATGATTAGCAACTTCTCCTCAAGGACAGTCTGTCTTGTCTTTTCATATCTGTCCTGTCATCTCAAATAGTTAAACTCACCCCATCCAATTCCCTGTGTCTACTTGAATTCTGATATCATTACAGATCTTTGATTAATATTGGTAACTTTGATCTCCCAAAAGGCTGATAACTCAGAGCAAAAGCATTGGTAAAAAGGGCCTTTAATCTCTGTCATTCTCCAGCCTCAGGCCTAGATTGTTGGTTGCATAGCTGTGCTGTCCATGTGCATATTACAGGTCTAATTTTTTTTTATTAAACTGGAATTGTGATGGGTTTCATCATCACAGAAAATACTGTGATAAGTGTGCAAGGCAACTATTGTTATACAACTCATTTGGCAGACAAAAAGAAATCAAATTTCAGAGAAGCGGACTAACTTACCAAGAGTCATATACCCAGCTCCAAGAGAAGACACAGTTTGACCCCAGGACACCATCTTTCCTGCAGAAAGTAGTTGGTTATGTGCATGTGAGCAGTTCCGGCCATTTCACTTGTTTCCACCACACACTTGATTTCTACTTCCTTGCTCTGGAGTCAGTTTCAAAATAGTTGTGAATGGTGATCCATTTATATCTATATCAGAGCAATAAATGGTAACTTAATAAAAATAAAATAGCTTATGGGCACTTGTTATTATGATGACACAGAGCAAGTTCAAGTCCCCTAAGTCCTAGCTCTGCAATTACTAGCTGTGTGACCCCAATCAAATAATCGAATAGCTCCTCTCAGCCTCCCAGTATTACTTGTCTGTAAAATGAAATACTATTTATTCCATAGGTTTATTTTTAGGACTAAATGAAATATAATATATAAAATATCCACCCCTCTCTTTTGAGCTTCCTCTAAATGCTGGGCTAATTGTTGCAAGTGAAGGAATTAATAATAAAAATAATGATCATTTCTGTAAAAAAAGACAAACAAAAAACACACAAAAAAACAACTATTCCCTAGGTTTAGGCTAAATATATGTGAAGTAACTTAGCAATATATTTCTCTCATACTAGAACAGAAGATTACTTTCCTATTTAGCATTTCTGTTTGTGTATTTATATATTCATACAAAATGGTTATGAATCTATCCCAATAACTCAAAAAGCTAAATTTAGATTGCTGCTGATAACAGTTTTCAAGATGTTGGGTGTTTCTTTCCTCTGTCACTGAATGTTTCGATTCTGGAGAAGACTTAATAGATTTAGTCCTTTCACCAAGGCAGAGGAGGTGACTTGAGGCCTTTGTTAAATGGCCACTAAAGAATAGCTCCTGATTGCTGTGTAGTTGGAATCTCATTACTATTCATGGCCCTTGCTGTCCCTTTGTTCTCTGTACTTTCTAGGGCTCCAGGCGTTTCTTTTTGGGTTTCATTTTCATTTCATTAATTTTCTGTTTTGTTTTGTTTTTTTTTCCCCTCAGCCTGGAGACTTGGATACAATTTTTTCCTTGGTCATTCAAAAGCAAGGGACATATACCATTTGTCCAATAGGAGGCGAGAAATGTCACTGTTTGCTTGCCTTTTTACCGGGTCTGTTTCCAAAGAAGTTTTTAGGCAATTAAGAGCAAGAACACAAGATGTGCATAAGCCATTTGCACAGAATAGGGTTCCTATTCAGAAGGATGGAAATGTTTTAGTAATGGATGGTGGTGATGGCAGCACAACATTGTGAACATAATTAACAGAACTGAAATATATATCTGAATGTGATTAAAAGGGGAAATCTTAGGTTGTATATATGATAATGGAATAACAATTGAAAAAAAACCCTCCATGGAAGTGCACTATACAGTGAACCCCAAATTAAACCATGGACTATAATTAGTAGCACAATTTTAAAAATGTGTTTTCATCAATTGTAACAGATGTCCACACCAATGCAAGGTGTTAATAATAGGGTGGTATATGGGAATCCTGTTTTTTATACATGATTGTTCTGTAAACCCACAACTTCTCTAATAAAGAAAAAAAATCAAATAATGAAAGGGGCAAAGAAAGGAAAACTCCATTAGGGAAATCAAGTCAAGAAAAGCTACGGTGTTCAGATAGAAAATATCATGTTCTGTATTTCTTTTTTTTGAGGTAAGGAGGGTCATTTTCTCTGAATTTTATTTTAAGTGCCATGCCCTTTGAGCATTATCTAAATTAAAATTAAGAGGTATCAATGGGAATATAGAGATGTTTGGAGGGGTATTCTACGTTATATCTTTGTGTCCTAGTGGATGTTCCGCTTAAGAAATGTGTCCTTTAGTAATTAAACATAGGAAAAGCCTTGAGGAACTGGATAATTTCTCTATTCTGATAATGACAACTAATATGAATAATCATACCCCCTTTTCCCCTTGGCTGCCAGCAAGCTCAGAATCTTATGCTCAGTTATAGCCATTATGATTTGAATAGTTGCAATGCTATCCCTTTTCTGTGGTCTTGATTCTTTTATTCTGTTTCTATCTGTTTTTGCTATACATACCTTTTGCATTATACTAATTAAAATCTTTTAGAAAGGGCATGTGTATTATAACAACAACACATTTGTCATCCTTGTTAAAAATTGTGGTGCACAAATAAAAACACAATCTCTTTCTTTGTCTTTTTAAAATACCATTGCAACTTCTACTATTATTGTCACTACAATTGCTATTAGTAAAGGATGCTCAATCATCAGGTCGGAGACACTTTATTGTTTTGTTTTTGTTTTTATTTACATCCTATACTCCTAGAGGAATTTGCATTTACATTGTTTAAGTATGGATTATTCAGCAATATATTTTTAAAGTTTCTGTCCTTGAGAGTAATTTTACAAAAATATCTGAAGGTGTTCCAGATATATCCATCCTCCACAAAAGGAGCCATAATGTTTACACAGAATTCTTTACTTGCGATTCTAAAGAAAGTATATGAAGAGAAAACATAATCTTGTTCTAATGCATAGCTTTATCATCAATGGTCTATGTTGTCTTGGAACTAAAAACTCTTAGAGTGAATAGTTAACACATGAGTTTATTCCTCATGCATATATGTATGCTGCTTGGATTTTACTTTTTAAAGGAAAGACAAGATAAATAAACTTAGTATTTTAATTTTTTCTTTGATGACTTTTCAAAATAGTGTTAATTCCTTATCATCCTACAAAAAGGATCAATGAGGTTTGTTTTTAAGAATTATTATAAATTAATGAATAATTAACCGAAACATCTCTGTGCTTCAATCCATTGAACATAGTAACATATTGCTTCTTTAATTGCCCTTTTTTTGACAAGTGGTACCATATGCAAGATGACTCCACAAGAACTCATCTTCTTTGAAAGTTCCTTGCTCTGATCCATGATCAGCTGATATATTATTTACTCCAGAGCTTGAGTGAGCTGCATATTTAAGGAAAGCTTGTTCCTTATAGTAGGAAATGATATTTACAGACCAAACTCTAAGGCATTAGAGTGCTCATGGCTCCTGGGTTGTTCACTGTTTCTGGGCCCTTTCAGTAGGCAGAGTTAGAATATGTCTTATTATGTTGTTAAGATAAAATATATCATGAGTTTATACCGATATTTTCTATTCAATTTCAGGGCTACAAGGTTTTTCTTTACTGCGATCATATAGCTCGATCTCCTTTCTTCCAATCTGAAAACCTAGTGTTCATTGATACTCATTTTCTCAATCCTACAACACAAATAAAATAATGTTAAAATGACAATTCCTATACTACCACCTATACTGTGATTACTATAAAAAAGCACTTTGATATTTTGTTTTGTGTTCTTTTTGCCTTAAGGTATGTTTCAATAGGAGTGTGGTGTAAAAGTCCTATGTTTTATAGACCCTTGGAAGAATTTCTCTCTACTGCTGAAAACGGGATACACAGCAAGTTTCATTTGTTTCATTTTACTTCTGATTTTTTTTTCAGAATTTGTCTTTTATTATTAAATTGTGTTTTATCATTATGCAAAATATTTACTTGGTTCCAAAGTCAGAGCTATAGAACAAGGTATATTCAAAGTAATGTAGACTAGTCCATCCCTAACCCTTTCCATCCTGTACTTCTCAGACCTCCATAAGTAATCCAAATTTCATTGTATGATTTATGATTTCATCTAAAAGAAGTGAATGTGTGTGTCCTCTTATCAATAAGTGGCAATATTATATTCTCCTCTTTATTGCACCTTGATTTTTTTTGTTTACAATATTTTCTGGAGATTATTCCACAGTGATATATAACACTATTCTACATTCCATTCGACAGTTGCACAAAATTCCAATGTCTAGTTGTATAGTGTTTTTTTTAAAGATTTATTTATTTACTTTTACCCATTTTAACCTCCTCTCCCCATTTTTGCTGTTTTCTGTCCATTCGCTGGACAATTCTCTGTGTCTGTTTCCTGCCTTCTCTTCTTATCCTTCTCCTCCTGTCTTCACTAGGATTCAATCCTGGGAGCCTCCGATGTGGGAGGGAGGCATTCTGTCACCTGCACCACCTCAGTTCTTGGTTTTTCGGTGTGTCTCGTCTTGGTTCTCCCTTGTGTCACTCTCCTGTTACATCATCATCTTGCTGTGTGGCTCAGCGGGGCCTGGCATGCCTGTGAACGGGGCCTGGGGGCTCACTTGTGTGTGAGGCCTGATGGCACCCCCGTGCTCCTTCTATATTTTTTCTTTATTTTTACCGGGAAGTCTCGGGGATTGAACACAGGTCCCTCCATATGGGAGACGGACGTCCAACCATTTGAGCCACATCTGCCCCCTGTATAGTGTTTTATATAAACAGTCTTCTAATCATGGACATTTGATTACCGCCCCCAGACTTTTTCTATCACCAATAGCCCTACAATGAATACCTATGGGCAGGTCTTTTTTAATATTTTTGCCTACGTATCATTCAATAAATACCTAGCAGTGGGATTTCTAGATCAAAAAGGTAAATATGTATGTGATTTTGCTAAATGTTGCCAAATTTTCCCTCATGGGCTTGTTCCATTTTGCATTCCCAGTATTAATGCTTAAGAATTCATCAGGGATTTTTGACCACAGTTATTTGGTAGATTTCTCCACTCAAGTCTTCATTGAATATCTAAAGTGTAGATATTCTATACTTTACATTGCTTAAAAGAAAATGTTTGTCATGTGTGGATTGCAAAGATGCTATCAGTTCTTCAAGATTCCATCCAAGCTACATCATCTCCTAGATTTAATATTTATGTTATTGCTCTCCTTCCCCATTCCCAGCCCTGGTCTATATAGAGTGTTCTCTTTTATACTTTAGTAATGAACTATGCTTACTTCTAGGAGAGCACATGTTGTGCTGGGCCACAATCATGGTTCTTACCCCAGACTATGAACAACTTGATGGCATAAAATGTGACATACATATCTTTACAACATCAGTGACTAATATTGTGTTTTGCACATAGTAGGCACTTAATACTTGATTGGCTAATGTTTTACCTTGGCTTTTTAAGCTTTTATTTAAGGTCATATCATATCTGTACATCTCTTCCAAATACATCAAGGAGGTAATATTATTTTTACATCTAGAGGGTGCCACGATAAGCACAAAATCTGTGACAATTCCCATATTTTCTAAGGGGGCTTTCAAATTCCTAATTAGTTTAAATATGTGAACATCCTTTATTGGCCAGTATTGTGATTTTTTGGTTGTCTTTAGTGTGTCATAAATGAGTTGAAATGAACTATGTACAATCCTCAGCAGACTTTATTCCAAACAGTCTTTCTATGCTTTTCACCTTCAGTAAAAGTACAGCCTAGTTACTTAAGTAGGGAGAGCACAAGCATTACCCACTGATCTCTCAAGGCACTGTGGATTTATTGTAACAGATGGTCTACACAGTAGACCCTTCTTAAAATTATATGAGTTGGTATATGCGTGGGAGCCATTAAGTGACTCAATTGCTGAATCATGGAACAATTACAACGAACTGATATTGTTCCTGTCCTGTTCCTTAACGGAAATATGCTAGTATAACACTTGCGTCTGCTGAAGGCTTAGTTGCCGAAGAGAAGCTTACAATGTCTACCATCTGCTAATTTCAGCCATGGAATTCTTAATGTGGTGCAGGCAGTTTACTACTTCTTCATATTTGATTTTACAGTGATCACCTACCTCAAGAAAATCTTGTACCTTGAGGTATTTTTTGTTTTCTTTAAACCCACAAGATTATGAGATGCTGCATTTTTGTTGCCTAAGAACATATTATTCTTGGAATATACACATATATATATGACACAAATTTGTAAGAAGCAAAAAAAAAAAAAAATCATAAAAAGGAGCTACTGCAAAAACCAAGACATGTGTTGCAGCATGAAGTGATAGAACAGAATTTGGATTAAACATACTTAGTTTGGAAATGCTGTGTGAATTTTGCAGGCTAATTAATTTATCTGCATTCCAGTTTCTTTATTTTTGAATGTAGTGATAATAATTCATTACATATAGGATCATTCTAAGGATTAAATGTGATTTGAAATGTAAAACATCAGCTACAAAATTTGGTCACATCAATAATAGACATAAAATACATGGGAGCTATCAGTTATCTAGCAAAATATTTATCTAATATTTGAAAACATTTTTGTGATAGCACTTTTTAGTTCTTTGGGCTACACACTAATTCATTATTATTATTATCTAGCCTTGGAAAAATTCCACTATTCATTAGGATAGAAAAAGAATTTTGGGGTTGCTTGTTAACACAGAATTGTGTAATTATATATATAGACACACATGACAAATATATTCATGCATGTGTGTATGTATTTATATGTGCATATGTGAATACACTTTTCCCAATGGATCTCTTTCCTGACTTATAATGTTTAAATTATTTTTTTTTATTCTCTGTTCCCACTTAAAGATGTTTTATTTTTATAGCTCCCCCTCATCAATCGAGTGCCATTTTCCGAAACCTTGTAGACAATATCTCTTTGCCAAAATGCCGAGTCTGCATTCTGCCTTTCCCCATTAATACGTGATTTAAGTATGTAATATCTGATAACATATTTGGAAATATACTGGCACCATCACCCTTTAGGTTTTAGGGATATCGTCAGACGGCATAATTACAGAGGAGCCTACAGACCTCTTCACAGAGGAGAGAGGCTTAGAATGTTTGCTTACTACCTCCAAGCCTGCTTTCTTGTTGGTAAAGCATGCAGATAATTCTCAAATTCTCAGGATTTTTGTGTGAATTATCTCACCTAATATGTTAGTTTCTACTACTTTTGTACATGAAATGCCCCTGTGACAGGTGCTACCACTGTTTTACCAATCCCCGCTACACCCCCATATGTTGGGGGGTTGCACTTCTCCACTCTCTTGAGGTGAAACACATCCAGCTGAGTTATTCTGGCCAATAAAATGTGTTTCTTGGCATTTAATTGCCAGGACTGCCATCCCCATCCCACTCTTCCCTAGGCTATGGAAGTCCTGGAGTCCTTAGATAGGAGCAGCCTGAACTGCTGATCCAGCAGGTCAGGGAGCTTGTCCTGGGGGGCTGACGGGGACCCAGTTATTTTTGCATGATCAAGAAATGAACTTTTTTTGTGTAAAACCAATGCAGTTTTGGGGTTGTTTGTTATCACAGAATCACTTAACCTAGTTCTCATTAACAGCACATGCGATGCACATTACTGTCTCTCCCCTAAAATAATAATCTAGAATTCTGGATTCTATCACACTAATTCGTCCCATTCTTGAAGAGCAAACAATGTTTGTGAAACAAACAAAATGTGTAATTTAAATAAGGCCATAGTGGGATTTTAAATGACTTTATCAAGCCAGTTTCAGTTACTTTGACTATTTTAGGAAATAAAACTGAATCTAAACATATTTAAAAAATTGCAGTTTTTACCAAGTTATGCCATTTCCCCCCCAGATAGTCTAAATTAGGATGGATTTTCCTGAATTTTATTGAGATTGGTCTGTACAAATATAGCTCAGGAGGGCTTGGAAGGACTTGAATTATTATCCTACCAATATTATGAGTTTGCTGGGAGATTTTAAAAAAACATTTCAGGACTTGATTTTCTCATCTTTCAAAAGGAGATATGAGTGATGGCCCATGCTACACAACAGGCCTGTTGTAAGGGCCAGGTGAGGTCAAAGAAATTAAAAAACAGCATATTCTTCTAAATTTCTCAATCTATAGATTTAGTTTTATTGTTGTTTATGCTCTCATACTTACTAGGGATCTTCAATTCCATTTACATGACAATTGCAACCTCCTCAGTGGTACTTTATACTGCCTCTAATTGCTTTGCATGAGGAAGCTGTATATTAACTCTTCACCAAACTAATATATGGAAATTTAAACTTTGCCAAAAAAATTTTAAACTCTTGTTGATAACAACAATTAAAATCCAATCAAAGAAAAATAGTTCATCATGGCACACCTGTGAAAAATGGGGCTTAATTGAAGAATAAATGTGTTAATATTTGGAAAATGAATTAACAAAATTCAGATTTTGTGATTATAAAATTGCCTTTACTTATTTGCTTGTTTATAGAGCTTCCATAATTCTCCAAAATTCCGGGAGCCTAATTCCAGCAAGCTTGTTTCTATTATCTATACACTTTGTAAAACCTTTTTTTTTTTTAAAAGATACATGCTTTCTTTCCACTGTAATGTTTTTTTTCCAAACCAAAAATCTTCATTTTTCCTAAACTTAGACTGAATAATGGAACAAAAATAATAAAAAACATGTACACACTCTTTCACCATTTTAATGATTTTTCCCCACAATATCTTATTGACCATCACAGTTATCTTTTCTATTTATATGAAATTTATAAGGAAACTGAATTTGGGAACAGTCTTAAACCCAGAAATCCAAATCCAGTTCTCCTTCTCCTGTCTCCTTAATGTCAATGCCCAACAAACTTAAAAAGAATTCTATATTTTAATCCTCTAGTGCTCCCATCCATACATTTTTCTGTTTTGTAGCTCAGCTTGGTT
>JAQZBX010092569.1:0-12259 GCA_029593785.1 Cabassous unicinctus
TCATATGGCAGCTCTCTATTTAGCTTCCTGAGGAACTGTCAAACTGTATTCCACAGGCTGCACTATATTACAATCCCACCAACAGTGAAAGAGTGTTTCTATTTCTCCACATCCTCTCCAGCACTTATTCCTTTCTGTTTTTTTTTTTTTTTAATAATGGCCATCTTTGTGGTATGAGATGATATTTCATTGTTTTTTTAAAATTTGCATTTTTGTAATACCTAGTGATATTGAAATTTTTTTCATGTACTTTTTGGCTATTTGCATTTCTTCTTTGGAGAAATGTCTATTTAAGTCTTTTGCCCATTTTTAATTTGATTGTTTGCTCTTTTATTGTTGACGTGAAAGGTCTCCTCATGTAGAGTGGAAATAAGACTTTTATTGGATGTAGTTCCCAAATATTTTCTCCTCCTGAGTGGGCTGCCTTTTCACCTTCTTGATGAAGTCCTTTGGATCACAAAAGTATTTAACTTTGAGGAGGTCTCATTTATCCATATTTTCTTTCATTGCCCCTGCTTTCATTGTAAGGTTAACAAATCCACCACCTAGCACCAGGTCTTGAAAATGTTTTCCTACATTTTCTTCTAGGAGTTTTATGGTTCTAGCTTTTATATTTAGGTCTTTGATTCATTTTGAGTTAATTTTTTATAAGATAGTGGACCTTTTTCTTTTGGCTATGGATATCCAGTTCTTCAAGCACCATTTGTTGAAGATACTCTTCTGCCCCATCTGGGTGGATTTGAGACCCTTGTCAAAAATCACTTGACCATAGATGTGAGCGTCTGTTTCTGAAACATCAATTCAGTTCATTTTGTCTGTGTGTCCATCTTTATGCCTGTACCATGCTGTATTTACCACTTTAGCTAGGTAAAGTGATATTAAGACAGGAAGTGAGAGTCTTCCAACTTCGCTTTTCCTTTTTAAGATGTTTTTTGCTACTCGGTGACCCCTTATCCTTCAAAATAAATTTGACAATTGTGTTTTCCATTCGTTTAAAAAAATTGGTGGAATTTTTATCAAGATTGCATTGAATCTATATATCAATTTGTGTAGTATTGACATCTTAATGATATTTAGATATCCAATCCATGAGCATGGAATGTTCTTCCAATTATTTAGGTATTTTTACAATTTCTTTTAGCAATGCATTGCAGTCTTCTGAATAAAAGTGCTTTACATCCTTGGTTTAGTTTATTCCTAAATATTTAATTCTTTTAATCTCTATTATAAATGGATTTTTCCCCCGACTTCCTTCTCAGATTGCACATGACTAGTGTATTGAAATACCAGTGATTTTTTCTTATTGATATTATATCCTGCCACTCTACTGAAATCATTTGTCAGTTCTAGCAGCTTTGTTGTAGATTTTTGAGGACTTTCTATGTATACGATAATATAATCTGCAAAAAGTGAATGTTTTACTTCTTTCTTCTAATTTGAATGGTTTTATTTCTTTTTCTTCTCTGATTGCTCTAACAATTGCTCTACCTCTAGAAGTGTATTGAACAACAATGTTGGCAGTGGGCAACTTTGTCTTGTCCCTGATCTCAATGGGAATCTTTCAATCTTTCACCTTTGGGTACAATATTAGCTGTGGAAGAGTGTGCAATGGTGCAGGCACTGTGGGAAGCAGTTTGGCCATTCCTGAGAAAGTTGAACACGGATTTTCCACTCAACCCAGATATCTCACTTTTTTGTATTTATCCAAAATAAAAGAAAGTGGGGATCAAATAGATATATGTACCACAATCATCATAGCAGCAGTATTCACAATATCCAAAATGTGGAAGCAACTCAAGTGTCCATCAAGTATTGAATGGTAAACAAATGTGGAATATACACACACAAGAATATTATTCAGCCATGAAAGAGAATGAAGTTTGGATATAAATCACTTCATGGATTACCTCAGAGACATTATATTGTATAAATTATCCATGCACAAAGAGATGAAAATTGTGTGAAATACCTCAAAATACCTAAAAATTGCATGAAATACCTCAAATAGGTAAATTTGTGGACTTAGAGCAGAATATGGGTTAACAGGGACAATACTCAGGAGTGGAATAAAGAGTTATAGCTTACTGGGCGCATGATTCATATTTAAGGTAATGAAAAATTTGGGGTTATGGGTGTGGATGATTGTGGTAGAATTCTGCAAATTATTTAATATCTTTGAATTGTACACTGAAAGAAGATACAATAGGAAATATTTATTTTTATATGTTATTAAAATTAAAAGTTTTAAAAAGTATAGACATTAAATAGAAAAAAAAAAAGGTTTGTTTTGTTTTCTGTATAACATATTCTAGTCTGGCCAGAGCAGAGGTACAAAGCAGGTTCTCTGGTCAAATTCACTGCCTTAAACCACTCCCTGTCCTCCAGCACTCCTTCCCTCTTTCCTGGGAGGAAGACTTTTGTTCCCATCTCATTTGGTTGCAAGAGGCCAGATGTTATATCCAGGCTGCATGCCTTGAGGGTGGGAGATGGTTGCCTTTCCAGGCCATTGCAGAGATTTAGTAACTCATGGTGGTCATTTCAGGTTCTTCAGCTCTCTGTCTCTCACCCTCCTGGGGTTTGTGCAGCACTGTCCTTATCAGTTGACCTCCAAAACAGGTCCCTCATACAGCTTTTAGCCCCTTTTCCATTGCTTTTGTGAGACAGCTGAGCCCTGTCTGCCTACTCCGAAGTCATCTTCCTGGAACTCACACTACATTCCTTTTCTTTTAAATGAAAACAAGGCAATACCCATATATGCCATTACCCTGTTAAAAAATTATATATTATTGTTTTCAAGTGTATCATATAAAGTGTTTGAAAGAGCATTGGCTTAAGGAGTTTTAAGTATTTGAACAAATCATCTTAAGCAAATCATGTTTTCATAATTTCATTTGTAAAGTTTAATTATATTCTTTAAAAAGGAAAAAGGAATAATAGAAAAAACTTATCAACAAAAAATATTGTTCTAACTTTTGTAAAGAAATGGTGACGAAATGCATATTATTTTCTAAAATATTCACTCCTTTAAGGCAGAACACAATTTTTACTTCTTCATCTTGATATTTCTTATACTTATTACAGGCTTGGGACATTTTACGCTCCTAAATAATATAAAGGAAAATAATGAAATAAATGATAAATTGTGGATAACCAAGAAGAAATTATGAAGACTATTACTTACTTTAAGCTACTCAACGCAATGAATTTGAATCTTCGAGGCTCTTTTTTGTGGTGCAAATATTCACATGAAGATCATGTTTTGCTTCTTCTGTGATTTACCCTAAATCATACCTTTCATGTGACCAAAGAAATGGTATGTACCACATACTTTACAATCTCAAAACAATACATGTATTTCCTCCTCAGCTCTGATAATTTCTTGTCTGGTTAACATTACTTGAACATTGTAAAGACTTTGTTTTTAAAACTGCTGTTTTTATACTAAATATTTTGATGATTTCTATTAGAGCTCAAGCTCTCATTGGAAGTTTATGATAAATTTTATAGGAATATTTTACACTTCTAAGATGTAAGTATGCTATTTAAGAAAGTTATCTTGGGAAAGCAGACAGGACTCTGATTATACTCTTTATTATTGGATCTAATGTAATCTCTGAATCACAAAATTTCACTTGTGAAAATATATGAAAGACCCTATTCACATACACACACATTGATATATTAAATAAATTAACACCATATCTCTAGCACTCACTTTTAACCAAGTTTTATTATATATACTTTATTAAAATAAATATAATATAACCAATAAGTTATGTTTCTATTGGCTAATATATCTTTAGGAAAAGATTATCAATTTCATGAACATTTTGTATTTTCCAAAACTTTCTTTACTGCATTTACTACTATGTAATTGTATATATAAATTAGATAGGTAGACAGACAAATGATAGACTCTTCCTAGTTTTATAGTTGTATAATTTGTTTTATTTAATTAATAAAATTTGTGTCATTGTGTGTTTCTTTATTTTTCCACTCAGCAGTAAGTATTTGAGATATACTTCCCTTCCTCTCTCTTTTTTTTTTTTGAATTTGAATGCATCTTCACCTTATATTCAATGGAATATAGTCATTTGTTGAACTGAAAGCCTTGAGAATGAGAATGTGGTTCTAATACAAACTCTGAATAAAAGGTCATGCTTTCCCTGCTCCCCCATGACCACAGACAATAAGTAGCTCATCATGCCAGACTTAAGGCATTTCATTTATCACAGCAGAAGATGCTTAACACAATTTTTAACTTTAAAAATTCTGCAGAAAAGGCCTTTATTGGCAAATTATAGCTTTTTACTAAAATTGATGTAACTTACAGTTGATTAATATTCACAAAAAGATTTTAGAAAATTAGAAATTAAAATTCACCTTATGATTTTTTGTTTTGTTTTTTTTTATTTTAGAATCTGAATTTAACCCAGGTCTCCTTTACTACAGAACACAAAGAAGATACTCATGAGGCAGCCCCACTGTTGTTAAAAACTAGATCTTAGAAAGAGCTTCCTCCTGGAGAATGAACTTATTTTGAAGTTAGTATCATACTTAATATGTAACTTAAAATTAGGAAAGAAACTATCTGGAAGCCACAGTTTGTTTCCATCTCAACCTGGAAACCAAAAAATTGTCCTACTGGTCTCACCAGTAGGCTGTTCTATGGAGACCATACAACAGCCAACCCCAGGCCTGGCCCTTTGTTGAGCATCTCCATTAGAGGTGCCAAGTGTAGGAGCATAATGTTTCCATTTTGATCACAATCATCATGTGAAATGATTCTGGAGTCTTCTCAGGTTTCTTTTCATTCTCTGAAAATGCACTATCAACTTTGCTTTATACAGCAGGGTAAATATCCAATCCTTCAAAGCCTGAGAGAAGGGGCTGAAGACCCAGCAGGAAGAAGAAGGCTGGCTGCTGTAGCTGGTCATCATGTGGCTTAAAGACAAGCTGCTGGATCTGGCCTTAGAACAGAGGAATCATCCACCGTGTCAGAGGCAGTCACTTCTAGAAATACAGGGGTTCTCTCCTTCCATAAGCTTGGGAGAAAAAAAAGAAAAGTAAAGAAAGGGAGTGATTGGCTTTATCAGTCCTACAAAAGAGAGGGAACATAGAGAGAATAAGATTTCAGTTTACTTCAGTGCCGTAAATTAACTAATCCCAACATACAAAATAGCAATTTTCTTCAGGAAACCTGTTGAAGAGTGTTTGGTGGTGGCCCTTAATCACAATTTGAAAAAGTTCATGTAAAAGGTATAGTGACTAATCTCCATAAGTTGGTGCATAATGATAGCAAAAAGACACGTTTATTGTGATCTATATGAAATATGTCAGAGAGGAAAGAAAATGGAAAACATCAGAATGAATGGAAATGTACCTAATATTTCTGTTCATTTTGGTTCCATAAGTTTGATTTTTTTTCAACTTATTCCAGACCTTTATTTATTAATTTATTTAAATTTATTTATTTGAAAGAAACTTTAAATTACATAATTGTTAAATAAAATTTTACAGGATTCTCATATGCCCCACTCCCTTCACCTCCCACAATTTCCCACATTATCATCCTTCATTAGTGTGGTACATTTGAAAAAATTGATGAACACATATTGAAACATTGCCACTAGTTTGAGCAGAATTTTCACTTAAATCTTCATTATTAGATTCCTTTGGAATGGTTATAGGTCTAAAGTTTTCCTATTATAAGTTATCAAGGAAAGGAAGTTGCACTCCTCTGATAAGCCAACTTCTTATGATTGCCTTTGATCACATCCTCACATCTTTGGATTGACACAAGGACAGGAATGTTTTTCCCTGATGGCTGGGCTATGACAGGTATTCACACAAAGTTGTTTGCTGATGAAGGATATAAGAATTTTTCTGAAAGTCAGGCATCAGAAGGGGACTTCTGAGATTGCTACATAAATAGGAATACATTGCTGCTGTACTAACAAGAAGTTCCTTTTGCCTGAAGGGACTGTTATTTATAAGTTGCAGAGCGTGACCACAAATAGGCAATGCCCACAAAGTTCAATGCCATATTTTCAGGTGAAAGGATTTGTTATTTTACACCATTTATTAATCCCTCTTAATCAAATTCGTCTCTTTTTCTAGTTTCAAAAATGTTAATTAATTGGTTTTTTTAAAAAGTCAATTATCTTGTGGCTTCAATTATTTTCCTGGAGAAAGAATTAATTTTCTTATAGAAATTATTTTCACTAATGCTTTTAAATGATTCTTTTTTAAAATAAAAGGACGGTTCAAACTGGGCTTGTTAAAATGATATTGCCAGGGCTCCTTCCACTTTCCATTCCTTCATTCCCTCCATCCTTCCTCCCTCCCTCCCTCCTTCCCTCCCTCCCTCCCTCCTTCCTTCCTTCCTTGTCTTTCCTTTTTTCTTCTTTTTTCTTTCTTTCTTCTGTTCATTCATTCATTCTTTCTTTCTTTCTCTTTCTCCCTTTCTTTCTTTTGCCAAGTCCCTCTTTTCAATGTCAGCAACATTTGTGGAGGTCCAGTCTTCAAACTGGTGGCAGAGAACAAAAGGAAGGGTTGCATCACCCCCTTGGAGAAAAGGGTGAGCTGTGGGATTTGTCAGGAGACCCCAGATACTGAATTTCCACTGCCCTACCCAAGGTCCTTCCAGCAAGGGGAAGCACAGATGGGTGGAGCACTAGGTGGAGGAAGCTCACTGCATGGCCACATCTATAGCATATTCCATTCTGCAAATTGCACAGGACCACCCATTTGTGAAATCAATTTCTGACGAGAGACACGGAGTTAGGGATGAGAACACACAGGAAGAATGGCTCACACAAAATTCCCTATATATATTTGCCCTCCTCCTGTGTGCAGGGCAGGTCTAAACTCCTCTAAAACATGTGCCAGGGATGGAGGGGTGAGATGGGAGGAGGTGTTATTCATCCATTAAACAACAAAGAGAGCCTACTTGATCCATTACCAAATCTAATGATCCTATGCCAAGGGTGGAGAGAATCACAAACAATGTGCCAGTCCACTGGGGGTGGGGGTGGGATGCTGACTGCTAAACAATAGTGTGGGAAGACCCCTCCCCACACCATGCTCCTGGCTCACTCAATCCCTAAGTGTTCTGATTCACTGTAAGACCTAGGAATGAGGGAAATACATCACACAGGGAAAACAACTTGGTGGTTCCAAGACTGGAATTTTGACTGTCCCTTTCCATATACACATCAAAGTGAGAAATGCAACTCCTTCTTCTCATTCCTGGGTAATTAAGAGCCCAAAGTATTCAGGGTCAGCCTCCCAGGTTACTATGATCAGCCTGAACACTTAAGGTTTCACTTGAAAGAACTCAATGTGCTGTGGCACCTAAGAAAAAGAGGGACTCACACTTCCTCAAAACAACAAAATCTCTGAAGGCCTACTCTATTATAACATTGGCAAATATATTGAATTGCACATTAATATAATGAGTGAAACTTTTTAGAGTTACAAAAAAGATGTAATTATACAATTGGAAAGGCAGTCACAGGAAAGTACATAACACATATAGTAGAAAAAGCATAAGTGATTTGCCATTGGTTATGCTCCATGCTAGAAAAAAATGTAAACATATACTTAAAGTAATGAAATTTAACTCATTCAATACCCACTGAAAACAACTTTCCAAAATTAGAATGAAATTAAGAATATTTCAGAATATTAACACACACAGAAATAATTTTTTGCTGGCAAATGTTCATTTTAAAAATTATCCAAGCCAGATAATGAAAATAGAGGGACACTAAACCTAGAAATAACTGACACTGAAAATGAAAAAAAAGAAGGTAAACATATCAAATATTTGATTTTTTAAATTTTAATGGGTTTTAAAATATCTGCCTAAAACAAAATTAGATAGACTAATTGCTGGGTTTAAATCTTATGGAGATGTTCAATTTATGCCAAAAACAAATAAAATGGGAAAGATGAATAGAAGCTCTACTATTTTACAATTCTAATGTTGTAAGTTATGTGGTATATTATTTTATGTAGAGTGTGATAAATTATATAAACATAAAATAAACCTTAAGGTAAGCAGTAAAAAGAGAAAAGAAAAATTACAAACATAAGGGATTAAGGCAAAGAAATAACCATAGTCACCCACAAATATTATAAGAATGTAGCAAAATGTTATAAAAAAACTTTTGCTTGTTAAATTTGATAATTTAGAGGAAATGTACAATTCCATATGCATTTAACATCTGAAGAAATAGATAATCTCTTTGGTCCTATTTCCTTTAAAGAAATTGAATTTTTGCTTAAAAATCTTCCAAATGTCAAAAAAATTGAAATTGTTTTTAAAATGTAAAAATCTCAACTTTCCTTCAGACTGAAATGTGGATAGACTGCTTTATGAAACTTCTACAACTCTGCAAAAGTGGACAACATCTTGGGAGATAGCAGACTGAAAAAAGGAGACCTCTTTGTCCCAAGATTACCTCAAGGGAAAAACTCATTCACCAAGACAAGTAGTTGAAGTCTGCATGTTCAAACACATGCACTATACTTTTTCCTTTGTTAGACCACTCTGCTTCTCAAGTACTTTCATACAGCAAACAGCCTGTACCTGCCTAATACAGGTTCCCTCTTCAGTCCAATCACATAACCTGATAAATCTCTTTCCTTTACAGAGTTCTTTGTTTCAAAAACAGGTCTAGCATGTATATTTGAGAACATTTAGCAGCTATCTTAATCCCATTACACTGACAGCTATTAAAAAAGCACTGAGGACTACAAGTGTTGGAGAGGATGTGGAGAAATGGGAACGCATATCCACTACTGGTGGGAATGTAGAATGGTGCAGCCATTGTGGAGGACAGGTTGGTGGTTCTTCAGAAAGCTAACTATAGAACAGTCATATGATCCAACAATCCCACTCTTATGTATATACTCTGAAGAGTTGAAAGCAGGACTCAAATAGATATATACAAGCCAATTTTCATAGCATCATTGTTCACTATTGTGAAAAGTTGGAAATAACCGAAATGTCCATCAACAGATGAATGAATAAACAATTTGTGGTGCATACATACAATGGAATGTTACTCTGCTGTAAGAAAGAATGCACTATTAAAACAAGAGAAAACATGAATGAATCTTGAACACTTTATGTTGAGTGAAACAAGCCAGGCACTGAAGAATAAATATTACATGACCTCACTGATATGAATTAAGCAAATTGAGCTGTCTCACAGCACTAGAGTCTGGAAGACAGGTTTACAGGAGACAGAAAGGGAGAAGAAGGTTGTAAGTCAATGCCCATATGGGCAAAATCTATGATAAGGTGGAAGGGATTAGTTGTCCAGTGGTTGGACATAACAGTTGGGCCGGGCAGAGCTGGTCTGTGAGGGTGGTAGGGTGAGGAGGGTGAGTTACACTGTCCATGGAATTGGAGGGAAGTTTGGTGTAGGGAGCAGATGAACTCTGGGGTTTTGCAGGTATGTGGTTGAAATGGCAATGTCAATGTTCTTTTGGCAAATATGGCAGTGGAGGGTTACTGGTTTAAGGTGTAGAATGTGGGGGACATGTGGGACAGGTTGCAACTGGGGCAGGCTTCTAGGTAGTGTGTAGCATTCATCTCATCATAGTGTGTTATATCAGGGGGTAGAGACTAACATAATGAGTAGGAAAGTGTTGAAATCAAATTATGGGGAGTGCCGCTATCATCTGAAATATAGTGGTGGGAATCTCTTAAGGATATAGACAATGCCTAATAAGGGAGAACAAGCCACTATGTCAAGCCCTCAATGTTGTTGAAAGTAACTATGAATCTGATTCTCTAATGAGTTAATCTTGGTGGCTACTGTGTGTCCCAAGGGGAGAGGGAGTCAGGAATAGAATAAATGGAACATGGGACATTTTTGGGGTGATAGAATTGTTTTACATGATCTTGCAAGGATGGATACATACTATGTCAAATTCATCAAAATCCATAATAGTGTACCTCCAAAATATAAACCCAATGTAAATCATTGACCATGGTTAGTAGCAATGTTTCAATATTTGTACACCAATTGTTATAAATGTACCATCCACATGTAAAATGTTTCTATTAGAGGAAAGGGGAAAAGGAAGAAAACCTTGGGTATATGGGGACACCCTATATTCTGTACATTACTTTTCTGTAACCTAAAACATCTTTGAAAACAAATGAACAAAATAAGACACTGCGCTAATAAAAAGAAACAAATGTCACTATACATACAAGAAAACACATCTTACAGTGATGAAAGACATAGTGTTAAAAAATTTAATTTTACAGTTTTATTTTTTTTATTATTTCAAAACTTTAAAAAAATTTGTAATTTATTCATTATTTTTAAAACCATCAATATAATATTTTCCTATTAATTGAATTTCGTTGTTTAGTTGGCTTCAATTTTGAAGAAGTTCTGGATCACAGAAGGGTTACAACTGTGGCAGAGGAGGATCATTGGTGCAGGGTGTCAGAGATGGGAGAGGCATGTGAGGAGTTTCACCTCAATCATACCTAGAAGATATATGAATGTGTTCAAGTGTTCATGGGGCATTGTCACAGTGGGTGGAGATCCACACAATGACCAAAGAAATATTGAATTCCCATCATGGGGAGCTCTGTCACATTCTCTAATGGTACTGCAAGAATACCACAAGTACAGGAGCAATGACTAATGAAGGAGGATAGACTATTGATGGGCTATTGATATTGATGACTGTGCTTACAAAGCTTTACTTTTGAAAGTGAAATACAGCATAGTAGTATAGAGTGCCTAAGCATTACCTCCCAAGAGTCTCCTTGTTGCTCAAATGTGACCTGTCCCTCAGTCAATACTCAGCATATAAATTCATTATTTTCTTCCCAGCATGGGATATGACTCCTGGGAATGAGCCTTCCTGGCACTGAGGTATTACTGCCAAGTACCAACTAGCAATGCAACTGGAAAAAGACCTTGACCCAAACAGGGAAATTGTGAACACAAATGAGTTTATATGGCCAAGAGATTACAAAGTGAGCCAGTAGATCATTTAAGACATTACATTAATGCACATCTCAGCAGCAAGTCATAGACTGTGAAAGTAAATATTACCTCAAATAGCATGGCTCCTGAGGGCTCTGGAGACATCCAGACACTACAGGCAGGTGTATTAGTCAGGATTCTCTCAGGAAACAGAATCAACAGGAAATATCTGTCAATAATATGAGATTTTATAAGAGTCTCTCATACAACCATGGGGATGCACAAGTCCAGGTTCCACAGGCAGGCCACAAGCCAGGGGCTCCAACGAAAGTCCAATGAACGGTTCTTGATGAGATTCTGGGAGAAGTTGGCTGTCCAAAGATGAGCTGGGAAATTCTTTCTGAATGTTGAAATCCCTTCCCCTTTTAAGGCATTCAACTGATTGGATAAAAGCATCACTCATTGCTGATGTAATCAGCCATCTATGCAGTAAACTCACTGGTGATTGAAGTCCATAAATGCTCTTGTATTACAATTAGCCCAGTGCTTGCTGGACCTAACACCTGGACACAATTACCTCGTCTAGTTGACACATTAGCCTAACCATCATCTCAGGGAAGACAGCTCAGGAGTTTGGTGCCCTGCCAGTGGGCCTTACCTTGGATTTTATGCTCCCTTGTGTGACAGAGTTGGAATCAATTGTGTTTTCATTACACATGATGCTGCTGCCCCTTTATTTGAACTTATAGTTAGTACTTGAGTTGATAGTTGTATGTCCAAGATACTTAAATCTTCAGTCTGTCCATTTGCCACTTGGGCCCTGAATCTCAACAGACTTGCAACACCTACTCCCCAGTTCATTGGTCTCACCCAGGACAACTAACAAGAAGATAATGACTGACAACAACCTTCTCAAGGAACAGAGAGACTCTAGGGCAAGAAAGCCCCATCCATCTGACCCTTGGGACCTAAACCCCCTCTCAATTAGAGGTGGAGTGGGTGTCACCATCACAGAATCCTCAGGATTGGGTAATGACAATAGACTAAAGTAGAATTACACTTGTTCTACTCTAGACTTTATGTGACCCTAGCAATGGAGGACCTTTTATCATGGATGTGGAGGCAGTGGCCACTGGTGGTTGTGAGGGGAAAGAGAGGGAAAAATAGGTGTAATTTGGGAGCATTTTCAGGACTTGGGAATTATTCTGAATGATATTGCAATGACAGATACACGCTATTGTAAATCATGTGAGAGAGTTTAAAATACCATGTAAAGTATAATAATTGCTTAG
>JAQZBX010092570.1:0-12258 GCA_029593785.1 Cabassous unicinctus
ATGCCAAGACACCAACAAAAAATTACAATCCACACCAAGAAACAGAAAGATATGGCCCAGTTAAAGAAACAAGATAAGCCTCCAGATGACGTAAAGGAGACAACTAATCATAGATGTTCAAACAAGTCTCCTTAATAAATTCAATGAGATGTCTTAAGAAATTAAGGATATTAAGAAGACATTGGATGAGCACAAAGAAGAATTTGAAAGCATACATAGAAAAATATCAGATCTTATGGGAATGAAAGGTGCAATAAATGAGATTAAAAATACACTGGAATCATATAATAGCAGATTTGAGGAGGCAGAAGACAGGAATGGTGAGCTTGAAGAAATGTCTTCTGAAAGTGAACATACAAAAGAACAGATGAAGAAAAGATTGGAAAAACTTGAACAAGGTCTCAGGGAACTAAAGGATAGCAAGAGACATGCAAATATACATGTTATGGGTGTCCCAGAAGGAGAAGAGAAGGGAAAGGGGGCAGAAGGAATATTTGAAGAAATAATGGTAGAAAATTTCCCAACCCTACTGAAGGACATAGATATCCATGTCCAAGAAGCATGACATACTACCATCCAAAAAAATCTGAATAGACCAACTCCGAGACACATACTAATCAGAATGTCAAATGCCAAAGACAAACAGAGAATTCTGAGAGCAGCAAGAGAAAAGCAATGCATAACACATAAGGGATACCCAATAAGACTAAATGTTGATTTCTCACAGAAACCATGGAGGCAAGAATAAAGTGGTATGATATATTTAAGATACTGCAAGAGAAAAATGTCCAGCCAAGAATCTTATATCTGGCAAGACTGTCTTTCAAAAATGAAGACAAGTTTAGAATATTCACCGATAAACAGAAACTGAGAGTGTTTGTAACAAAGAGACCTGCTTTGCAGGAAATACTAAAGGGTGTGTTACAGCCTGAAAAGAAAAGACAGGAGAGAGAGGCCTGGAAGAGAATCTGGAAATGAAGATTATATCAATTAAAGTAACTAAAAGTGTCAAAAGAGTGGTGAAAATAAAATATGACTGATAAAACTCAAACATTCAGGAATAAACTTAACCAATGATGTAAAGCACTCATACTCAGAAAACTACAACTCAGTGTTAAAAGAAATTTAAAAAGGCCTAAATAATTGGAAGAATATCCAATGCTCATAGATTGAAAGACTAAATATCATTAAGATGTCAATTCTACTCAAATTGATAGACGGATTCAATGCAATCCTGATAAAAATTCCACCAGCATTTTTTAAATAAATGGAAAACATGATTGTCAAATTTATTTGGAAAGGTAAGGGGTCCTGAATAGCCACAAACATCTTAAAAAGGAAAAGAGAAGTTGGAGGACTCTTATCTCCGTACTTTAAGTTGTATTACCTAGCTACAGTGGTAAAAACAGCATGTTACTGGCCTAAAGACAGACACATAGACCAATGGAACCAAGTTGATGGTTAAAAAAAGACCCTCACATCTTTGGTCAAGTGATTTTTGACTAGCCTGTGAAACCCACCTAGCTTGGGCAGAACAGCCCATTCAACAAATGATGCTGAGAAAATTTGATATCCATAGCAAAAGAAGGAAAGAGGACCCCTATACAAAAATTAACTCAAAATGAATCAAAAACCTAAATATAAAAGCAAAAACCATAAAGCTTCTAGAAGAAAATGTAGGAAAATATCTTCAAGACCTGGTGGTAGGTGGTGGATTCTTAAAGGAGATAAGAGGAGGACTGAGATGGACTACTGATATTTAATGTATGTAGAAGTTTTAATTAGCTTTAATGTAAAAGTGTGGAAATGTACAGAGTTGATGGTAACACATTATAGTGAGTAACAGCTGGTTTATAGATGGGGATGTGGCTGCAAATGTTAGTATAGGGATGTAGATGCCAGTTGACAGAGGGCTGGAGAGTAATCTAGGAGCTGGATCGCACGGTGGACCCAGAGGTGGATGAGAATGGTGGTTGATGGTATGGATGCAAGAGTGTCCTTTGTGAGCTGGAACAGGTGTACGTCAGTATTGCAGGGTGGTGGGAATGTGGAGAAGCATGGGAAAAATACAACTGGAGTGTGGTTAACAGAAATAATGTAATATTCTTGCATCTATGCCAAAGATGTACTGTGTTGATAATGGGGGAGTATGGAAAATGTGTGCCAAATGTATGCTGTGGAACTGGTAATAATCAGATAATATTATCTCATAATCTGTAACAAATGTTCCAAATGTGGTGTGGTGTGTTGATAGAGGGGTGTTGTTTGGGAATTCTGCACATGTGCATGATTGTTTTGTAAGTTTACAACTTCTGTCATAAAGGTATACAACTTCTGTCATAAAGATATATTTAAAAAATAATAATAGGGTGGCTTGGGGGAAAAATACACCAAATATAAGATAAAGTCTATAATTAGTAGTAAGATTTTGACAATATTTTTTAATAATTTGAACTAATGTCTCACGACAATGCAAGATGTTGGTGGAGGGTTGATGTATGGGACTCCTGTATGATGTTATCAATGTTTGCTTTGTAAGTTCACAACTTTTGCTATACATTTATAGTTTATGTATGTTCATGTATAAATGATATAAATGATAATAATAATAGGGTGGGTTGGAGGAGAATACTTTGGTTAGTAGTAATATTTAGAGGATGCTCTTTAATCATTAGTTAAAAATGTTTGACAACAATGCAAGATATTGGTGGTAAGGTGAGGTATGGGAGCCCTGTATGATGTTATGTATGTTTGTTTTGTAAGTTCACAACTATTACTCTACACTTATTGTTTATGTATGTTCATGTATGAGTGATATATTTCAATAAATTTTAAAAAATGAGCAAGTGATTTGAATAAACACTTCTCCAAAGAAGAAATAGAAATGGCTAAAAAGCACATGAAAAGATGCTCAACATTACTAGCTATTATGGAAATGCAAATCAAAACCACAATGAGATATCTTACACCCATTAGACTCATGGCTATTAAAAAAACAGAGGACTGCAAGTGTTGAAGAGGATGTGGAGGAATGGGAACACTTATCCATTGCTGGTGGGAATGTAGAATGGTGCAGCCATTGTGGAGGACAGTTTGGTGGTTCCTCAGGAAGCTAACTATAGAATGGCCATATGATCCAGCAATCTAACTTCTGGGTATATGCCCAGAAGAATTGAAAGCAGGGACATGAACAGATATATGCACACTAATGTTCATAGCAACATTATACACTATAGCCAAAAGTTGGAAACAACCCAAATGTCCATCACAAGATGAATGGATAAAAAAATTGTGGTATATACACACAATGGAATATTACTCAGCTGTAAGAAGGAATGCAGTATAAACACACAGGATAACATGGATGAATCTTAAAGACCTTATGTTGAGTGAAGCAAGCCAGGCTCAGAAGGACAATTACATGACCTCACTGATATGAAATAAGCAAATTGAGCTAATTGACAGAGCTAGAGTCTGAAGATAGGTTTGCAGATAACATTAAGGGAGACAAAGGTTGTGAGTCAAGGCCCATATGGGCAAAATCTATGATGAGGTGGAAAGGTGTAGTGTGCAGTGATTATATTGGTTTGGGTAGTGCTGGTCTGTGAGAGGGTTAGGATTGGGAGGGTGGACTGGACTGCTCTTGGAATTGGGGGGCGGGGGTTGGGAGAAGAAGCAGGTGAACTCTGGGGATTTTTGGGTATGTGGTTGAAACTACAACGTTGGGAATGTTCTTTTGGTAAATATGGCAGGGGAGGGTTACTAGTTTAGGGTGTTGGATATGGGGGGCATGTGGGACAGGTTGTACCTGGGGCAGGCTTCTAACGAATATGTAATGTTCATCTTGTAGGGTGTTGTATCAAGGGGTGGAGACCCACATAATGAGTGGGAAGTTGTTGGACTTCCATCCTGGAGAGCTCTACTATGTTCTCAAATGGAGGGGTAAGAGTCTTTCAAGAGCACAGGTCATGCCTAATAGGGGAGAACAGACCAGTATGTCAAGCCCTGAAAGTTGTTGCAAGTAACTATGAAACTTGTCCTTCAATGAGTTAATATTGGTGGCTACCATGGGTACAGAGGGGAAGGGGAAGGAGGAATAGAATAGATGGAACATGGGGCATTTTTGAGATCATAGAATTGTTCTACATGATCTTGCAATGATGGATACAGACCATATTAAATTTCATTAACTTTTATAAAATTGTATGGTCCAAAATGTAAACCATAATATAAATCATTGACAATGGTTAATAGCAATGTTTCAATATTTGTACATCAATTGTAACAAATGAACTATCCACATGTAAAATGTTATTAATAGGAGAAAGGGGGAAAGGGGGAGGATGTTGGGTATATCAGAATCACTTATATTCTGTACTTGACTTTTCTGTAGCCTAATGCTTCTTTGAAGACAAAATGAAAAAGTAAGACACTGGGGGAATAAACAGAAGAAAATGTCACTGTACATACAAGACAACAGATCTTACAGTGATGAAAGATATAATGCCAAAATTTTTTTAATTTTAAATTATTTTTTTATTATTCAAAAATTTTTAAAGTTTTTATATTTTACTCGTTATTTTTAAAACCATCATTATTATTTCATTTATATTGTTAGCTTGATTTTTGAAGACGTTTTGAATCACAGAAGAGTTACAACTGCAGCAGGGGAGGATCACTGGTGTGAGGTTTCAGAAACGGGGGATGCATGGGAGGAGAGTCCCCTGGAGCATACCTATAAGGCATATGAATGTGTTCAAGTTTTCATGGGACATTGTCTCAGTGGGTGGAGATTCACACAATAACCAAAAGAATATCGAATTTCCATCCTGGGGAGCTCTGCCATATTCTCTATTGTGACAGAAAGAATCCCTTGAGTACAGGGGCAGTGACTAGTGAAGGAGGATAGACCATTGGCGCTCCCTTGATAGTGATGACTGTCCTTATGAACCTTTACTTTTGAAATTGAAACATAGCCTAGTATTTATAGGGTGCCTAAGAGTTACCTTTGGGAACCTTCTTGTTGCTCAAATGTGGCCTCTCTCTAAGCCAAACTCAGCATATAAATGCCTGGCATGGGGCATGACTCCTGGGGGTGAGCCTCCCTGGCACTGAGGGATTACTACCAAGCACCAACTAGCAATGCATCTGGAAAAAGACCTTGACCAAAAGAGGGAAAGGGTAAAGACAAATGAGTTTATATGACTAAGAGACTTCAAAGTGAGTGGGTAGGTCATTCCAGAGATTGTAATGCATGTCTCAGCAGGATCTCATTGACTGCCAGTGTAAATATTGCCTCAAATAACAGTGCCTCTGAGGGCTCTTGAGTCATCCAGACACTATAGTCAGGGCAGATAGCTCAGGAGTTTGGCACCCTGCCAGTGGGTCCTACTTTGGAATTTATGCTCCAGTGTGACAGAGTTGGACTCAGTAGTATTTTCCCTACACATGGTTCTTCTTCCCTCTCTATTTGAACCTATAGTTAGTACTAGAGTTGATAAATATATGTCTAAGAGACTTAAATATTTGGACTTTCCATGTGCCAGTTGGGCCCTGAATCTCAACAGAGTTGCAACACCTACAGTCCAGGTCATTGAAACTCACCCAGGACAACTAAGAAGGAGATTATGATGGACAATAACCATCTCAAGGAACAGAGAGAGTCTGCAACTGCAAACAAGATAGTCCCATCCATCTGCCCTATGGGATCTAAGCCCCCTCTCAAATAGAGGTGAAATGGGCATCACCATCCCAGAATCCTAAGGATTGGGGAATGAACAACTGCCTAGAGTAGACTTACCTTTATTCTATTATACACATATTGTGATTCTAGCAATGGAAGAACTGTTATCATTGATGTGGATGCAGTGGCCACTAGAAGTTCTGAGGGGAGGGAGAGGGAAAAATAGGTGTAATATGGGGGCAGTTTCAGGTCTTGGGAATTGTCCTGAATAACATTGCAATGACAGATAAAGGCCATTATATATCTTGTCATAATTTACAAAATTGTGTGTGAGGGACTGTATACTACAATGTAAACTATAATATATGCTTAGTGGCAATACTCCAAAATGTGTTCATCAATTGTAACAAATGTACCACACTAATGAAGGATGGTGTTAATGTGGGAAAATGTATGTGGGTTAGGGAGCAGGGCATATGGGAATCCCCCATATTTTTTATGTAACATTTATGTAATCTAAGTATCTTTTAAAAAAATTAAAAAGTATATTTAAAAAAAAAACTGAACCCCCCAAAATTTCATATAAGACTTGGTGAGGCAACTTGTACTATTGTTTTTATTATAGTTATTATTTTAATTTTCTGCAGCATTGGCCCAGTGGCTGTAAGAAAAAGGGACTCTTTTACAGATGCCAGAAATACACTCTACATCTCTGATTGTAATGAAGTGAGAGTTTAAAGACTCCAAGCTTGGGATGTTCTTTCTGCACATGCTCCAGTGCCCTGAAAAGAACACCTCCCATGTGAAAGTCTGCATCATCACTGAGTGAGGCAAGTTCAGTAGCTGCCTATTTCCCCCAGGTTCCTTGCTTCAGTAGAGACTTTGTCATAATCAGTCATAGGAGAAAATTTGGTCAATCATGGTACCACTGTTTGCCATGCATCACCAGCATTCCATTTCCAGTTTGTAAAGGGATCAGCATTATGTTCTAGCACAAGGACAGAAGCAAACCAAACCCAATATTTCTTATTTTAGTATCAGTGTCCTGAGATGATCCCTTGTCCCAATTGTTGTTTCTGTCAAGTCCTGTCACAAGACAGAAACTACACCATTTATTTGAAGAGAAGATCAAATGAAATTTAAGGGAATTTAACCCAGTATAAAGTTTTAAATTAGATAATTGAATATTTAAACAAGCAAACAAAAGCAATAAGTTATCAAGGGAAAATAATTACAGAAAGACAGCAACCAGCTCTAGGGCTCCTGGAACAAAGGGGAAAGGTTGGCACTATTTAGTGCCAAGGTCTCCCAGGGATGAAAGTCTGGCCTTCAAGGAAGAGCAGCTTGGGAGCTGGTGTGTATCTGATCTTGGAGAAGCCCCATGGAGGAGGGGATGAGGAGATCCAGACCTCCTGGAGCGAGTCAGTGTCTTTGAGGGAATGCAATGGGGCTGGTTCTGCAAGGGATGGAAAAAAATATGCATGGAAAGGAAAGGGTGCAGGGAATGAAGAAGAGGGTGATGCTAACAGGGAAGCAGCAGGTAGGAAGCAAATAGGAAGCAGAAAGTACAAAAAAACAAAAATTGGAAAGAGTAAATTCCCTCTTTCTACAGTCTTGGAGTCTCCCTCCAGCACACCCTAATCTCAGAATTCAACACTAAAACAATGACAAAGCCCACATGTTGTTAGCAGAGTCTCAGTACAGAGCAGAATGTAGAAAAGTTGCTTTGGTAATAAGATAATATCTTAACTTTCACATTAAACAGATAAACATTTCAGACACAAGTCTCCCAAATAATCAAAACTTCACGGAAATCAAAATTTTATGAAGGCATGGTTCCCAATTTCTTTCTAAAATATTATTTTAAAACAAGTATTTTCTAAACTGTACTATTCTTTCTCACTTGTTTTGTACTCAGAATAATCTTAACAATGAGTCTTACTGACAAAGGACAAAAAAAGGAAATCGTTATGGATTGCCCGCCCCCCCAATTATACGTGTTCAAGTCCTGTGAATGTGAAGTCATTTGTACATTTTTGGAGATGTTATTAGCTATGATGAGGCCAAACTGAATTAAGGTGGGTCCTAATCCAATATGTCTAGAGTCCTTGTAAGGAGAGGAAATTTGAACAAAAGTTTGATAACTGATGCAGACAGATGGCAAAACATGGCCATGAGACCAGGGCAGAGAATGAGTTATGGCTTGCCTCTGAGCCACTCCCAAAACTCTACAGACTTCAGAGAAAGCATGGCTCTGTTGACACTTTGATTTTATGCCTCTAGCTTCTAGAACAGTGAGATAATAAATTTCTGCTGTTAAAGCCAATGAATCTGTGAAACTTTGATAGAGCTGTGCTGGCAAATGGAGATAGGAATTTCTCTTACACAAAAACTGAAAGCTTTTATTTGATATATCAGGATATAGCAGTTGATAATTCCAGTCAGGAGAGAGAAATCACTCTTGTCAGTTGAAGAGGGAAATAAAAGAATTGTTAATTAATAAAAGGTAATTAACTACTGAAAGTGGTAAAAGAGCATTCTAAGAGGACCAGAAATAGTACAAAAAAGCAAATTATCCATTCATCATCTCGAAAATTTTAGAACAATTTCATTACTCCAAAAAGAAAGACTCCACACCCCATAGCATTGTGATTATACTAAAAGCCATTGATTATACACTTTAGATGGATTGTATGGCTTGTGACTATCTCAATAAAACTGCCTAATAAATAAATAAATAATTGTGCAAGAATAGCCAGAAATAGCAGCTTTGTACTGCAGGGGAAAGAGAGGGAGATTGAGAGGTGAGGAATTTTCTTTTTGTCTGTTTTTTGTTTATTATTATTATTATTGAAATAATGAAATTGCTCTAATAATGATTGAAGTGATGAATGCACAACTCTGTGATTATACCAAATACCATTGATTGTACACTTTGGATGAATTGTATGTTTTATTAATATGTATCAATAAAATTGATTTGTTTAAAAAAAAGCAAATATTCTCTAGAGTGAGGAACATGGACAATTAAGACTTCCAGGATTAGGAGAGGACAAGCCAACCCACCCCTGCCTTCCTCTGCCCAGGTGATACCCAGACCTATTCAGGAACATAAAGCCTGCCAGAAGCCTGGGCGGTAGCTACTCCAGAGAGGGTGCTCCCTAAAGATGCCCAAGGGGTGCGGACCTAGTTGCTTACGACTGGCTGGAGTTGCTTTGGAAGCAGCTGCCGGGTCAGAGGGTGGCAGCTGTCCCTGAAGGACACTGTGGTGGCAGCCGCAGGCTTCCTGCACTCCAGTCCATTGGTTCCTGCTCGGAATAAAAAGGAGAAACAACTGGAAGATTTGCAGATTCCTGACACAGTTCCAGAAAACAGAGCAAAGGGTGGATTTGGAGCTGAGATTTAATAAAGCAATTAGTTATATTTGTTCAGAAAGTTAGAGTTAGAATTAAGAGTCAATAATTGATCACTGTCATTTTTATTTATGGTTTATTTCAAAGAAGAAGAAAAACAATGGAAATAGGTCCAGAAACCTTTACTGACAGATTAATTCATTGTTCAAAACTATCTCAAATTGTATTCAGTTGTAATTCCTAGTTTTTGAAGTAATCAGAGCTAAGTGAGAATATTGTATCTCTTTAAAGTAGTAATTAAATTATTTTTCCCAGCCTAGCAGCATTGGCATCACCAGACAATTTTTTAAAAATTCTCTGACACCAACCCTAATCAAAGTTCCCAGTAATCTGTGTCTAAACACTCTGCAGGTAATTCTAAAGTATTTTACCGTTTTAAAACCTTTTACTCTATATATTCAAAATTGGCTTTCCTCAACCTTTGATTATTTTCCCATTACCTGGATGCCTTTGAATTTGCACAGATATAATTTCAAAGCAATATGGGGACAAAAAAAAATACTGATTTTTTTTGCATTTGAAATCAGGAGTCTACTTACCACTGAAAATCATTACTTTTGTTCTACATATACCAGACAAGGTGAGAGACAGGGGCCAGGGTAGAGAAAGAGAGAGAGAGAAATAAAAAAGGAGCAGATAAGGAGGAAAAGAGAAGACAAAGAGAGCAAGAGTGTTGACTCAGATTAGGCTATTTAAATAAGAGGTGATAAATATCCCTTTTGTGGGGAAAATACTACAAATATGATTTAAAGTTAATGAAATATTTGGTTTATAATCTGCTTGAGTAACTTATAAAGAAAAAATATAGCTGTTCTGTAATTATCTGATTCAAAAATACTAATTTTTTGCAATTACTGGTAATAAGATGAATTAATCCCCAGAAGTCCAATCAAATAAACACCTCCATTATCATTCTAATATCAAAACCCTAGTGCAAGCCCACATTTTTATCAATTTCTTTTAACAACACTTTTGGATTATGGCCAAAATCATATCTAACTTTGAGTTAAGATTTGGGTTTTCACTTAATTTTTATGTGCTACAAAAATAAAATTATACTTTTCTTTAGGAAAACCTATTTTTAGATATCAATTTTATGTTTTAAAGTCAATCTAATTATGAGTTACTATATACATTTCAATGGTAACATTTACTTTGACACTTAAGTTGTATTACTTAATGACATGTTTTATATAGTATCTTTTAATTTTTTTCTAAAGACAGGTGAAATGGCCATACTTTTAATAGACATTTATTTAAAGCATAGAAGGCTAAATGTAAGTATTTCTGAATGGCATATAATCAGTGTAACTTGTAAATGGCCTTGACTTAGTATGAAAGGGTCACATCCAGTACATTTAAAAGTTAACAGCCTCATATATATGTAACAGTGACAAAAAAAACCTATAAAGTTGATATAAATATAATATGAATGGTCACCATTCTCAAATTGGGTAACTTTACTGGAGTAGTCATCTTGAATTATAATGATAATTCCATAGATATTATAAATCCATATAAAACAGCAGTGTATAAGAAGTAACTATAAAATATGTTTTTAAAAGATAGTCAAGCATTTTGATTTCTATGGCTATATACATCAACCAGAAGTAAATAATTTTCCAGAAATTGTATCATTGAAATGCTGTTACCTGTAATGTAAAGATGATCAAACCACCAGGAAAAAAGATTTAAAGAGCTCTGTTAAAGTCTCATGAAGTTAGTGTAGGATTGAAAAAAAATGAATTTTAAATTTTGTTCAATTACCCAAATATTTGTAAAGACCACAATTAAAGTCATTGGTTACAGTCAGCTGAAAAACCGCAGGGCTTCATTCCCTTTTTTTTTCTTTTCTTTTTTTAACCTTTAAAAGAGTATGGGATTAGCAATAAGGACTGTTTACCAGCAGTTAGAAATACTTGAGTTATCTGATGTTCTCCATTAATGATCACTTCTTTTGGAACTGGGAGAGTATTTAAATAAAAATAAATTTAAACAAAAAATATAGGAATTTGGAATAATAGGTTTATTTTTAATCTTTTAATCTAGGTGGAGAATATTAAAAATAAAAATGATTATGGTGATATACAACTGAAATACATTTTGACATATTTTGAAAGGATTTACTATTATATAATTAACATTAATGCTCTCAAAGTTAGTTTCACTCTTTATGGACTGG
Source organism: Cabassous unicinctus (assembly GCA_029593785.1). NCBI lineage: Eukaryota > Metazoa > Chordata > Mammalia > Cingulata > Chlamyphoridae > Cabassous > Cabassous unicinctus. The sequence continues at coordinate 11,279 of JAQZBX010092570.1, forward strand.
AAGTCATTTTCATTCATTCAGATAGACACCTAAACATAAAACTTACTTTCATTAAAAAAAAAAAAGTATATAGAATAATAAAGGTCCATTAACAATCAATGAACTTATATTAAACAGAACTAAAATAAGGACACTGTGTTGTGGCAGATATTAAGATGCATTAAAAGGGTATACCAATTAAGAAAGTTTGGATTACACAGAGGTGTTCAAAAACCTCAATGATGCATAATATTGCTCCTGCAAATCAATACACACAATGGAATTTTGATGTAAGCTAGAGGTAGTTTGCAAGTAAAAATCGCTGCTGGGTGTGATGGAAATTGAGCTTCCACACCAATAAGGCTGCACAGTGTAAATATAAAATTTGTTTTATTAGGGTAAAATTCATAAACAGAGAAATAACTTAGAGCATCCCATTTCTCATGCTTCTCTTATACACAGAGATGTTCACTAAAGTGATGAATCTCACCTGAGGAATTTAGAATAGAGTTCCTTTTATGATGACTAGGGCTCCAAACAGAGGCCCTATGCCCATATGATGTTGCACAGTTTTAGAGGCAAAGGGAGAGAAACACCTAAATGGCTGTGTAGCTGAGGGAGCTTTCCTGTTGACAAAGTCATTTTGTTTAAAAAAATAAAATAAAAAAAGACATAGACTGATAAAATGGATATATGTTGTCTACAAGAGACCCACCTCAGACGTAAGGACACAACCAGGTTAAAAGTGAAAGGCTGGAAAAGGTATCCCATGTAAATACCAACTAAAAAAGAGCTAGAGTAGACCAGATAAATGAAAAATAACAATATTGTAGCCTATGAACAATAATTACTTAGTGCAACCAGCAAATTGTTCCTGTGATCAGTATTCTGTAAGTTTCTTCATACAAAATAAACACTTGCTTTTAATTATCTGAAGAAGACATATATTTTTCGAAAGTTTATTTTTCTTTAACCCTTTCTTATGCATACTCATTAATTAA
>JAQZBX010092571.1:0-12260 GCA_029593785.1 Cabassous unicinctus
AGGGGTAGGAAGCAGGGCATATGGGAACCCCCTATATATATATATATATATTTTTTTTTTAAAGATTTATTTATTTTATTTATTTATCCCCCCCTTGCTGCTTGTGCTGCTGTGTCCATTCGCTGCGTGTCTTCTCTGTGTCTGCTTATCTCCCCCTTGCTGTGAGGTCCTGCCGCATCAGCCCACGGCGCCGCGCGAAGCGAACCCGGGCCTCTCATATGGTAAACGGGTGCTCTATCCATTGCGCCACACCCGCTTCCTGCCGTGAGGTTGCTGCATCAGCCCACTGCACCGCTCAGGCCGGCGTGCCCTCATAAGGAGGCCTCGGGACGCGAACCCGGGCCTCCCATATGGTAAACGGGGGCTCTATCCACTGAGCCACACCTGCTTCCCCCCCCCTATATTTTTTATGTAGCATTTATGTAATCTAAGTATCTTTTAAGCAAAAATAAAAAGTATATATATATATAAAGGATTGATTTCCTTTGAACACTTTGGTCTATCATGTTTGGTCTGTAGTTTGGAAACTTCCTTTCCTTTTAATTTATTCAAGCAATCTATTTTAAGTTTTAAAATATGTCACCTTGTCAAATATTACTCCCTAAGAGAATAAATTTTAAAGGAATTTTTTTTCTCTTCCATTTAGAGGGGATGACTTGTTGCATGCAAAGCATAATATCTGCTTTATTTTACACATCTCTTTATGAAGAAAATGGGAAACATAGATGATTGGCAATATAGCTTTCAAAATATCTGGGGTAGGAGGGAATGGTAAGCTTAGCCTCAATTTGTATTTTAAATTCCACATCAATATTTGAATTTCAGAGAAAAGGTTTATTCAATTGAGAATTTTCTCAAGTATTACAAGTTGGCAGATTTTTTTAAACTAATAAATGCTGCTATCTAATTGGTATTTGAATTTGTCAAGCTAATTTTTAATGTATATTTTTATAATAATGCATTGTATTGGTTTTCTTGCATATCACAATCATAACAAAACTGCAACACCCTTTTTTTTTTTAAACGTCATGTCATTACCAGTCCACAAAAAGACACTGATCGATGGTTCATGTGATTAGCGTCACAAACTTGAAATTGTCAGATAAAAAAATCCAGAATGGTAAAACCATAACTTTTAGGTCTTAAGTACTAGGAATATATGTGTTTGTTTTGCTTTTATTATCTGATTTTGTTAATTTACTTGATTGGTTTTAATTAAATAATTCTCTGAACTTTAAGAACCAGAAAGAAGTTCATTTTATTTTCAAAAGAGTAACAAAGAACTACAAACATTTCCAATAAAGCCTACCTTAACACAAGTTCAGGCAAGAGATCTAGAAGTATTGTGCATTCAACGGAAGAGAAAAACTATTTTAACAAGTTTTACATATATATGTTTTTAATTCAGAGTTTAGGAGATTGCCTAGCACATGTTAAGCTCTCAATTAATAACATATATAGATTATATACAAAAAAAACTTGTTAAAAGCTGTTTATCCTCCATTGCTCTCTTACCAAAATAAAACGATTGAAGGAATAAAAGCCAAAGTACACTTAAGTGCACCAATATCTGATGAATTTATAAAACAAATCTCTGGTGTTTCATTATTATCTAATGCAGCTGTTTTCTTGCTTTTTTTATCCTAGCATATTTTTCAACATGATACATATGTCTCCATTGTCCCATGTCTCCATGATACAATACAACAAACACAATTCTTGCACAATAATTTAAATAGTCTGTGCAAAAATCATAATTTGAAAGTAATCTCCAATTTTTACAGCAATTTATAGAAAATATGGGAATACATGCATTATTTATTCATAGAAATTCATATTTGTATGTTCAATTTGCTTTAAGAAACTGTAAGGAGAAAACAAAAATGTATTCAGAGACACATTTTAGTGTCTACGATTAAAATTTTTATTACTTCCATATTATAAAAATATTAAGGGAAGAATAATAAGTCAGGATTGGTTTCACAGGGGAAAACAATAGATTCAGGGAGCTTGATTTCAGAATAACCCCCACAGCCTCCCACAAATGTGTTCTGAACTCCTGCAAATATCTGATATTCCTTCTGAAAAGCACAGAACCTTCCATTCAGAAAATCAGAAAACCCCAGGAGGAGGTTTATTTACCATTAGCAGGGAATAAAGACAGGTTTGAGGTCAGATGGAAGAGAAAGCTCCCACGGGCTCCGCACAGAAGAAGGTGGAAATGGACACTGCCTCTTAGGGCAGAATCGGGAAGCTGAGGCAAGGGACAACCTATGTCTACTTCATAATTTTACCCAAGGTTAGAACATGATCATGCTGGTTTCACCATTTAAGTAGGTTTAAAATGTTCCTTAAATTGGCATCCCAGGATCCCCATGGATTTGCACATATATTTTAGGGTCTCTAAACTTAATGAGAATTTTTAATTTTATGTTTTTGTTTTGATGCTGAATGCAAGGATATATAAGCCAAAGTCTTTCTTTAGAAGTCATATTTTAAATGGAAGACATTTTCAGAGAATAAGGTATTAGTTCCTTACGTTAGTATTTGTCAAACAGGGGTTCTGGAGGCCAATTAACAGTCCAAAAGATTTGTCCCCTTGTAATCACATTACACACCATTGAACTATAAGGCATTATAGATGCAAATTTTATATTTATATAATTATATATGATAAGTAAAATTGCTCAAGTTTGAGAAACAATGACTAAACAGGAAAACCCTCAAAGAAAATAACTGTTCATGCTAGAGGTGACCCTGTGATTTCTATTCGGTCTGAATCTATTAGTCTCAGAAAAGGAGACCCCAGAAGGGTTTCTAAAATTCCACCAGACAACCTTCAAGAAATGCGCAGTATATAATTGAGCAGAGGATTTAGAAACCCATCACAGCTACCTATCTGAGAGCTAACTGAAAAGGGAAATGTTTCTTTGGAGGTTAATTTGGAGACAATAATTTAGTATTCTAAAGCTTACTGAGATGCATGCTTCCAGCCCCAAGGTGCTTATTCTTGGTGTTTTGCAATATGTGGCAACCACTATCAGAATCACCTAAGACAGTCTGGCAAAATGACTATAAAGGATTAGGCCAGTCCCACACCTACTGACAATTTATTGGACAGGGGCTTGAAAATCTGCTTTTAATTAAGCGCCTCAGGTGATTCTGATGCATGTAGAGATGAAGAACTACCACTCAGGTTAAACTGGTAATTATGCAACACACAACACCTACTCCCGAAAATCCCCATTTCTTCCTCCTTCTACCCCTGCACTCAAGATTTAGTACATATTGAAAATGGCAGAAATGTCAGGTGTTATTAAGGATTTTGTTATGATTCGGGGCTTCAGTGATGACGGAAATGTCTCCAGAGCCTCTTCCTATGTTTTCTCATTCTCAAGATTTTTCCCTGCTTGTCAGAAGAAATTTTGAAAAATGGTGTGATTTTTTTGTCTGCTTTTTTTTTTTTTTTAATCTAATATTAGCTTGACATGACATGGTGGTAAATTAAAAAGTCAAGATACTGCCATCTAAAAGAGACGGAAGGGGCGGGGCGTGAAGTGCCCAGAAACAGCGCGAGCAGCCCGAGAGTTGGGGTGCTGGGGGCTTACATGCTGTCCCCGCAGCTACGGCAAAACGCTAAGGTGGGCTCCGCCCGGAGCCCGGCGTCCGGGCCGAAGCAGCGTTCTTCCCGGAGCTCAGGGGGGTGTCCTCATGGTAAGAGGGAGCAGGGAACTGGGTGCGCACCTCCCGCCGCGCCAGGAGAGCAGAGCCCACCGTCCGTCCTGCCACAACGGTTGTGTTAATGCCTCGCAGCGGCCAGGGCCTCCCCCAACGAAAACGTTCATTTTTGACCCAACCTTTGCCTTAAAAATGGGCTAATTCAGGGTATTACCGTTTTTCTGACCTTCAGAGCGCCCTTTTGCTGCAGAACGTGTTTGATGCTCCTGATCTCTGAATTCTGATACGCTGCTGAGCATAATATTTAAACTCAAAACTATAGCATCCTGTTAATTTGCTTTGTCTCTAAGTGGGCCGAAAATACAACCCTTCTTCTTTCATGAGTTTGTTGAATAGGCCTTATTCGCCTATTAAAATGGCTGTACCTAAGGACCCCATCCCTTCCTCGTCGGAACGCCAGTGCGGTGTGTGTGTGTGGAAATTCTAATCGAGCCCGTAACCCTCCCGTGTAGCACACGCTCTGTAATCCATACTTCCAATCGACTGTTGAAAAAGGAAACTTACGCTGTCTCTTCTGTAGCCACCGAGTCTCTTCGTCGACCTGTACCATACCCTAAGAAATTCTCTATAGTCATTACGGAACTGGGGAAGAGAATTCAAAAACACTACCCAAAAGAATGCAAGCTTAGAGCGTCGGGGCAAGAATCAGACGAAATCGAACAATTTCTATAAAGAAAATATCTTGGCTTCTCCCTTGAATTCCAGAAAATCTGACCCCAGCACAACCAAGTCACAAAAGAAAAGTAAGAAGAAAGAAACACTGGAGATATTAGAAGAATTTGTCACCTAAATCTCTATTTGGATCAGCGTCCTAGCATGAAGTTATGCAAGGCAGCAGGAAAAACTCTTTAAGGAAATTGACAGCAGTGATGTGAAGAGCCCTACTTGGCAAGACATGGAAATTGGAGAGATGCCAGCACTTTCTCCACAGATGTGCCTTGGAATGGAAGAACAATGTGCAAAGTCTCCAATAGAGTCACCTATGCTTCAGTTAAGTGCCTGTGGTGCAGAATTCCTATGCCTTGAAGGAAAAGTCAAAATAAGACCAAGCAATCATGATAGTTATGTATCATAAATCATGAGGGACCTAAAGCCAGTGTTCCCTCCTCTATAGAAGCTGCATTTAAAGCTTGTGGTAAAACAGCCAGTGGATGCAGTATATCTGGTATGCCACAGATAATTAGGAACAACACATTACTGATCAGTAATGATATTTCCAAAAGAAAAACCCAGGAGTCTTCTTTGGAAGCAGTTAGGGATTCATGCTTTTCTGCAAAAGGAAGGAAAATATCCCCAAAGCTTGCTCCAGCCAAGAGGAAAGAGAAATTAACTTTCATCAAAAGCTGATGGAGTTGGAGCATCTGCTTTTTTGCGAGACATAAACAAGAACAGGACAGGTTATTAGCATTACAACTTAGAAGGAAGTGGATAAAGAATAAAAGATGTGAAACCAGCAAAAAGGATCCCCAGATGAATATCAGTTATGTGTTACATCCTCATCTCCAGACAGATTGCTAAATGGACAGAGAAATAATTCCAGATAGGAACTTCAAAAGACAGACTGAGAGCTTACAAAACCAGGAGACACTCAAGAGATGAAAAGTGGCAACCTTCTTTTAAGGTACAATTGAAACATTCAGTTAATGTTAATGGAAGAAGGATGCCAAATTCTTCTAAAGATAACTTTAATGTATCTAAAGGCGTTCACTTCCTTGGCCTAGTAGTACACAGAAAAATATTTTTCATGTTTCAGAGATATGCATAGTAATGTATGGGTAAAGGAGCATTTTGAAATCTAGTAAAGCTGGATTGTGAAGCTATGTTTTTCTATTACAGCATCTCTGGATAAGATTTTTTGTGATTCTGCTCTGTGGGTACCCCCATTATTCTTCAAGTATTGTGTGATTACAAGGGAAGGATATACAAATGTGTTTCTGCAAAACCCAGTGATTAGCAAGGGTCCCATCCTTTCCATTGTTAATAACTGTGATGTACTAAGGTCGACAGTCCTTATGGATATAAAAAATGCCTTTGCCAACTCCAAGAAATTTTCAAGTATCATTCTCTTTCCAAAATCATCCATGTTTGGTGACCTTTGCTCACCTTTTGTCTTATCTGGTAATCGAAGCAATATTGTGCTATTCTCAGTAGTTAAGGAACCCATGCAGGGTTTAGATCCTAAGTTTTCTTGCTGCTTTCACATATAGGTATAGAGCACTTGAAATGCATCTTCCAAAACACTAATTTTCATGTCCACTCTTAATTTTAAGCATTTCTAAATCAAGAATGGGTTAGTATCAATGTCAAAACAGAAAATCAGAGTTTTCTGGTAAATTGGAAATTTAGTTGACATTAAGGAATCTAGACCCTTGATGCAAAGGGAGTGAAGAATTGTGATTCAGCTGAGTGGGATAGATTGATAGTTTTGGAGAACTGGAACTGAATAGTTGATAAGGGACTGGGTCCAGAATGCCATAACAGGTGTAGTTTATTAGAGCATTTTCCATCATCCTTTCTTTGCTGAATGACGCAGAAAACTCTTGGGTGTCAAAATCAGAATTCATTGCTACGCAATTATCTGAATTTTTGAAGTGTCACACTTCTGTTAATCTGCTATTCCAGAAAAAAAAGGGGGGGGGGCGGATTTTACTATAGGAGAGTTATAGCATAGTATCTTATTTTGTGGAATCTGTGACATAACCATGTGTTTATTTCCTTATATCATCATTTGTAATTGATATTAACTTTATTTTGTGTTTATGGACAGAAATAGCATGATACTGGGTTTTTGCCCTGTCTTACCCCTGAAAGTTAAATCAGAAGGCAGTGATTTCATTTTCTGAAATACCTTGAGACTATTAATGCTTTAATATTAATATGAACAACTTTTAGCAAACAAATAGTTTTAACAGCATTTCTGCTGATGTCTAGTTATCCATCCTATTAATGTAAAAATACAATAAAATATCCTACAGCTAATTCTAGCTTAAATTGGTCAATATTTTTATATATTGTTAAGCCTTCTTCCCCCTTCAAATTATGTAATTGAAATTGATAGCATCTACTTCAATATTGATTGGGTAATTATAGATAGAATTCAAATGCTAATTTAAAATTTAGTTTGCCCTTTCTCAAAAGGAACTGTTGCCCTCTGAGTAAAGATTGTGATGAAATAAAGTTTAGTTAGAAACTTAACCAAATCTGTCTAAAATAGACAAATCTATCCTCATCAAACCAATATTTTTCTAAGAGCAATTTTATTTTGCCTTTTAGGGTAGACATTGTTGGAATTCCTCAAATTAAAAGTTATCTAATTAAATCTTCCTGGAATAGTCCATGACCAAGAAGGGAGAAAAATAGCCCAAGGTGTGATATATTTAGGATTTATATATTTAACCACCTATTTGTCTGTGAAGACTTCCTAATGTTGGTTTTAGATAAATTTTAATTTCTCATTAGCCTTTCTGTTATTCCTGCCATATACTGTATGCCTTTTTGTTAGAAACTAAGAAATATTTTGCATCAGTCATTAGAATATATTGCTACTTTTTTCTCTTATTTTTGTGGTAGGAGTATGAGAATGTTTAATTTCTCTGAGTACTAAAGGTGTCCATCGATTAAGAATCTTAAAATTAAAATAATTATGAGAAATTTAAATTGACTGCATAAAATAAAAACTTAATACATATCATAAACCTACTATAAAGAAAAATTAGAAGACATGGCAAAGTGGGAGAAAAATAGTTGCAATTCATCACAAAGGGCTAATTTCCTTCACGTTGAATGTCTTTAGTCTATATACTTTCCTTTATATAAATCAAATAAGAAATAGACCAATTAACCCAACAGAAAAATTAGAAAAGTTTATGAGCACCGCTCCCAAGAAAGGAAATATAAATGGCTCTTACATGTGTGAAAAGATGCTTGATCTCACTTATACTAATGCTCATACATGTTTCTACCCTTAAGATTAATAAAGTTTTTTGTTTGTTTTTTTTTTAAAAAATACTGCCATTTCTTTTATCTTTATTATAGCCAGGACCTTTGTGACCTATTTCAAATTGTAACACATCGAAATACTTAACAAAGAAGAGACTTATTTGTTTAAGCAAAATATTGCAGCCTGATCAATGATAGATACTTAAACAGAAAAAAAAAAGGTTCTTCATCTTTTAATTAGAATTAATTAATCTTTGTTTCTGATAATGTAAGAAAGTATATTCACTGGAGAAGATTTGGAAAATACAGAAAAGCTTGTGGAATAAAGTAAAAGGCACTAAATTTCAGCTCCAGCTAGAAGCTAAGCTCTGCAAGGCAGGGAGTTTTATTTTGAACATTGTAGTATGTACAGCACTTGGATTAGAATTTGTCACAAAGTGTAAACAGGCAAAAAATATTTGTTGAATGTGATTGAAAAGGCAGTTTAAATCTCTTCCTTAAGAGTAACTGATGAACTAGAATTTAAAGAACATGAATATTTTAAAAGAAAAAAATTTGCCATTTGCCCTCTAGGAAGTTTGTACCCACTTACATACCCCAAGAATACTGTATTGAAGTGCCCCCCCACCCTTGGCAAGCACTGTGAACAGCACTTTGTCTTGTTTGTTGGTTTGAACACTTTTTCATGCTGTGGTCATTTCCATTCTTTTTTTTGGTAAATGCCTGGCCATTTCCTATTTGCCCATATTTGTAATGGGGGAAAAAAAGTACACCTTTTTATAATTGACTGGTAACAGATATTTCTTGTAAAAATTAATATAACATCTTTTTTATGGAAGCTGCAAAAATTTCCCCAATTGATGTTTCCCTTGTAATACCACAGGGTTTTTGTCCCACATATGGTTTTAATTATTTTGTAGTCAAATTTCTCAACATTTTCTTATATTATTTTTTTAAATATATTTTTTATTGAAGTGTATCACTTACATGAATATGCATAAAAAATAAGTGGATAGTAAAGGTTGTGAACTTACTAAAACATGCATAACATCATACAGGGGTCCCATCATCACCCCTCCACCAACACCTTGCATTGTTGTGAAATACCTGTTACAAACTATGCAAGAGCATTATCAAAATATTACTACTAACTATAGTCTCTGTCTTACATTTGGTATATTTTACCCCAACCCACCCTATTTTTTAAAATGTATTTTTATTACAGAGGTTGTGAACTTACAAAACAATCATGCACATGTGTAGAATTCCCCTACAACACCCCTTCAGCAACACACCACACCGTGCTGGAATATTTGTTACAGATTATGAGATAATATCATCAGACTATTACCACCAACCATAGTCCATAGCATACATTTGGCACACTTCCATTATCAACATAGTACATCTTTGGCATTGATGCAAGAATATTATAGTATTGCTGTTAACCACAGTCACACCAGTTGTGCTTTTCCCATGCTTCACATTCCCACCACCCTGCAATAGTGATGTACATCTGCTCTAGCTCACAGAAGGACACTCTTGCATCTGTACCATCAACCATAATTCTCATCCACCTCTGGGTTCACTGTGTCATTCAGTCCCTAGATTATTCTCTAGCTTTCTTCCAACTGACATTTACTTCCCCAGATTACCCTTTTCAGCCATAATCCCATTTATAAACCAGCTGCTACTCAATAAAATGTGTTTCACTCAACTCTATCCATTTCCACACTTTCACAGTCAAGTGAATTAAAACTTCTACATACATTAAGCATCAGTAGTTCTTCTCAACCCTCCTCTTATCTCCTAATAACCTATACTCTAGGTTTTAACTCCATGCATTTATTCTTCGTATTTAGTTCATATTAATGATACCATACAATATTTGTCCTTTTGTGTTTGGCTTACTTTGCTTAGCATAATGTCTTCAAGATTCATCCATGTTATCATGTGTCCCAATTTCATTTCTTCTTACTGTATATACCACATTTTGTTTATCCATTCATTGGTTGATGGACACTTGGGTTGTTTCCATCTTTTGGCAATTGTGAATAACACTGCTATGAACATCGGTGTGCAGATGTCTGTTCGTGTCATAGTTTTTAGTTCTTCTGGATATATTTCTAGTAGAGGAATTGCTGGATCATATGGCAGTTCTATATTTAGCTTCCTGAGGAACCACCAAACTATCTTCCACAGAGGCTGCACCATTTTACAATCCCACCAACAGTGAAGGAGTGTTCCTATTTCTCCACATCCTCTCCAGCATTTATTGTTGTCTGTTTTTTTAATAATGGCCAATCTATGCCGTGTTAGATGATATCTCATTGTTGTTTTGATTTGCATTTCCCTAATAGCTAGTGATATGGAACATTTTTTCATGTACTTTTTGGCCATTTGTATTTCTTCTTTGGAGAAATGTCTTTTTAAATCTTTTGCCCATTTTTTAATTGGATTGCTTGCTCTTTTATTGTTGAGTTGTATGATCTCTTTATATAGAAGGGAAATCAAACCCTTATTGGATATGTGGTTTCCAAATATTTTCTTCCATTGAGTAGGCTGCCTTTTCACCTTCTTGATGAAGTTCTTTGAATCACAGAAGTGTTTAAGTTTGAGGAGGTCCCATTTATCCATGTTTTCTTTCATTGCTCGTGTTTTTAGTGTAAGGTTTAAGAATCTACCACCTACCACCACTTCTTGAAGATGTTTCCCTACATTTTCTTCTAGGACCTTTATGGTTCTTGTTTTAATATTTAGGTCTTTCATCCATTTTGAGATAATTTTTTGTATAAGGTGTGAGATGGGGGTCTTCTTTCTTTCTTTTGGCTATGGATTTCCAGTTCTCCCAGCACCATTTGTTGAATAGACTGTTCTGCCCCAGCTGGGTGGGATTGACAGGCTTGTAAAAAATCATTTGGCTGGGAAGCAGATGTGGCTCAAGTGATTGAGCTCCTGCTTACCACATGGGAGGTCCCAGGTTTGGTTCCCGGTGCCTCCTAAAGAAGAAGAGCAGGACAGCGAGCTGATGCGAAGGGCAGGTGCGGCAAGCTGACACAACAAGATGATGCAGCAAGAGACATGGGGAGGAGAACATAATGAGAGACACAACAAAGCAAGGAGCAGAGATGGCACAAGTGATTAGGTGCCTCCCTCCCACATTGGAGGTCCTGGGTTCGGTTCCCAGTGCCTCCTAGAAAAAAAAAAGGAAGACAAACACAGCAAGTGCAAACAATGAGTGGGTGGGGAGAAATAAAATAAATCTTAAAAAAAAATCACTTGGCCATAGATGTGAGAGTCTGTTTCTGAACCATCAATTCAGTTCCATTGATCTTTGTGTCTATCTTTATGGCAATACCTGCTATTTTTACCACTGTAGCTAGGTAATATGACTTAAAGTCTGGAAGTGAGAGTCCTCCAACTTCACTTTTCCTTTTTGAGATGTTTCTGGCTATTTGGGGCCTCTTACCTTTCCAGATAAATTTTATAATTGTATTTTCCCTTTGTTTAAAAAAGCTGGTGGAATTTTTATTGGGATTGCATTGAATCTGTATATCAATTTGGGTAGAATTGACATCTTAATGATATTTAGTCTTCCAATCCATCAGCATAGAATGTTCTTCCAATTATTTAGGTCTTTTAAATTTTCTTTTAGCAATGCATTGTAGTTTTCTGAATATAAGTGGTTTATATCCTTGGTTATATTTGATTCTTTTAGTTGCTATTGTAAATGGAATTTTTTCCCGACTTCCTCCTCAGATTGCACAATACAATTGTCTAGAAACACCACTGATTTCTGCATATTGATCTTGTATCCTGACACTCCAGTGAAATCGTTTATTAGCTCTAACAGCTTTGGTGGTGATTTTTCAGGACTTTCTAGATATAGGATCATATCATCTGTGAATAGTGAAAGTTTTACTTCTTCCTTTCTGATTTGGATGCCTTTTATTTCTTTTTCTTGCCTGATTGCTCTAGCTAGAATCTCTAGTACTACACTGAACAACAGTGGTGTCAGTGGGCATCTTTGTCTTGTCCCTGATCTCAACAGGAAAGCTGTCAGTCTTAAACCATTGAGTACAATGTTAGCTGTGGGGTTTTCATATATGGCCTTTATCATGTTGAGAAAGTTTCCTTCAATTCCTATCTTTTGTAGTATTTTAATCAAGAAAGGATTCTGTATTTTGTCAAATGCTTTTCTGCATCAATTGATAAGATCATGTGATTTTTCTTCTCTGATTTATTAATGGGGTATATTATGCTGATTGATTTTCTTGGGTTGAACCACCCTTGCGTGCCTGGTATAAAACCCTTTTGATTATGATGAATGATTCTTTTAATGTGTTGTTGCATTCGATTAGCAAATATTTTCTTGAGGATTTTTTCATGCAGATTCTTTAGAGAAATGAGTTGGTAATTTTCTTTTTTCATAATATCTTTATCTGGCTTTGGTATTAGGGTGATATTGGCTTCATAGAATGAGTTTGGTAGCGTTCCTTCTTGTTCAATTTTTTTGGAAGAGCTTGAGTATGATTGGTATTAAATCTTCTTTGTTTTTTTTTTTAAGATTTATTTATTTATCC
>JAQZBX010092572.1:0-12259 GCA_029593785.1 Cabassous unicinctus
GTGTTGGAGAGGATGTGGAGAGATAGGAACACTTCTTCACTGTTGGTGGGAATGCAAAATGGTACAGCCACTGTGGAGGACTGTTTGGCAGTTCCTAAAGAAGTTGAATATAGACTTGCCACGTGACCCTGCAATACCACTACTGGGTATATACCCAGAAGAACTGAGAGCAGTGACACGAACAGACATCTGCACACTGTTGTTCATAGCGGCATTATTCACAATTGCCAAAAGTTGGAAACAACCCAGGTGTCCATCAACAGATGAATGGATAAACAAACCGTGGTCTAGTCATGCGATGGGATATTATGCAGCTGTAAGAAGAAATGGGGAAGTGGATGTGGTTCAAGCGCTTGGGCTCCCATCTACTATATGGGAGGGCCAGAGTTCGGTTCCCAGGGCCTCCTGGTGAAAGGCAAGCTGGCCCGTGCAAAAGTGCTGACCCACACGGAGTGCTGGTCTGCACGGAGAGCTGGCACAGCAAGGTGACGCAACAACAACAAAAAGAGACACAGAGGAGACACAATGAGAGACGCAGCAGACCAGGGGGCTGAGTTGGCACAAGAGACTGAGCGCCTCTCTCCCACTCCGGAAAGTCCCAGGATCGGTTCCGGGTGCTGCCTAAAGAGAAGACAAGCAGACACAGAAGAACACACAGTGAATGGACATAGAAAGCAGACACTGAGGGGGCACGGAGAGATAAATAAATAAATAAATCTTTAAAAAAAAGAAGAAGAAAGAAAAAAAAAGAAGAAGAAATAAAGTCGTAAAGCATATGACAACATGGATGAACCTGGAGGACATTATGTTCAGTGAAGCAAGCCAGACACAAAAGGACAAATACTGTATGAATAAGTTACTATGAACCAAATATATTGTGTAACATATTGTTTGTTTCAAAAAATTTGTATATGTATCCAGTACATTTAATTGAGAAGTGTATGTTTTTATTCAAGTGTGTTTTCTTTTTATTTTTAATTGTTTATATTTTCAATTATTAAATGTACAAAATAAAGTTAAAAAAATAAAAAAGAGATTATGAATAACTTTGTGCCAGCAGATTTGAAAATTTAGATGAAGTGACAGTCCTTTGAAAAGCACAATTTATGAAAGCTAACACAATGAATCAGAAAATATGAAAAGCCCAATATTTTTTTAAAGAAATGGAATTCTCTATCAAAAACTTTCTCACAAAGAAAACTCTAGGCCAAGATGGTTTCACTGGTGAATTCTATCAAACATTCAAGGAAGAAAATAACACAAAATCTTTCAAAGTTGAGACAGTTATATGAACTAAGATGGAAATGATCCTTCAAAATACATTGTTAGGTTGAAAAAAAAAAGCAATGTGCAAAACAACAAAACAGTACAAGTAGTATTTTCTCAATTATGTGAAAAGTAAAGGAGATATATAGATACATTTCTATTCATAAAGATCCCTGCAAGGATCTACAGTTGCCTAAGAAAGAAGGGATTTGGGCGTCTGATATCAAGATTGGGAGAAAGACTAATTTTTCACTCTGCCCCCTTTCGTATTACTTTTTTAATATGAACATGTGCATGTAATAAATTTTTAAAAAGCCTATTAGAGGTCCCAGGCTTTGCTGCATTTCTAATCTGGTTCTGCCACTCTGTTCTGGGAATTGGGTTACTAAAGAAAAGCCCAGAGAGAGGTGGTTAAAATCTCAACTCCTAGGTTCTGGGAGGCAGGGGATTAAATCCCCACTTGGCCACCAACTGGCTGTGTGACTTGGAGCAGGTACCTCCACTTCTCTGAGCATTCGTTTTCTGTATATATATTTTATTAAAGGAGTTGTGAGCTTGTAAAACAATCAGGCATAGCGTGCATAATTCTCATACATCACCCCTCCACCAACACCTTGCATTTTTGTGGAACTTTTGTTATAGATTATGAAAGAACGTCATCAAAATATTACTACTAGCTATGGTTCATAGCTTACATTTGGTATATGTTTTTCATATACCCCCTATTAGTAACACCATGTATTAGCATTGTACGTTTGCTATAATTCATGAGAGAACACTCTCATATTTGTGCTGTTAACCACAGTCCATCATCAGCCACATGGTTCACTGTGTTATGAGCATTCGTTTTTAACATCTGTGAATGGGACTTATTAATGGGGCCGGGCGTCAGTGAGCTTGTACATCCACAGCACTTAATGACCACGGCCAGTACTTATCGTGTCCACTTACTTACTAGATGAGACTGATACTACGTTTTTGTATTTTGTTTTTACTCTTCTTTTGTTGTGCAATGTATTGTATATCCAGGATTGAAAACAACATAGATGTATGGTTTTTAAAAATACTTATAACATGAACAACTGAATCATAATCCAGATTAAGCAAAAGGGCGTAGAAGCCCCTATATGCCCTTTCCCAGCTCCCTCAGAGGAGGACTTTAACCCTCTCTGACTTTTGTGGTAATCGTTTCTTTGCTTTCCTTTTCTTTATAGCTTGACCACCCCACTCATGTATGTATCCACAGCACTTTGTCATAGTTTCATTTTCCCTTCTTTCAAATGTATGAAATGGCATCATACAGTATGTCCTCTTTGATGTCTGGCTTCTTTCACTCACGATTATGTGTATGAGGTTCATCCATATAGTTGCGGGCAGCAGTAGTTCATTCTTTTTCATTGCTGTATAGTATTCCGTTGTATGAACAGTCCACAAGGTATTTATCCATTGCCCTGTTGATGGATCTTTGGGCAATTTCCCTTTGGGGCAATGACAGAGTGCTGCTGTGACCATTCTCTCTTGGACATGTCTCCTGATGTCTGTGTGCAAGTTCTTTAGAGTCCATACCTTAGCATGGAGCAGCTTATGTGCATTTTCAAGTTTATTCAGGAACACCAACCGTTTCCCCACTTACAGATGTAGCAATTGCAGCACATGGAGGTTAAAGAGTTTGCCCAGATCCCAAAGCCAGAGTGCGTGTGAACCCAGAGATCCTTGGTCCAGAGCCCATGCTCTCCCTTAGCAGCTGTAGGCTCATGGGGGCCACCAAATAAATAGGAGCTGTTATGCTCAGGGTTAATGGGAGTTGTTACTGGGGTTTCCTTTCCTGTCCCCGTTATTTTGAACTCTGTCCCCATCAGTTAATAATTAACTGCCCCCCAAGGATAACGAGCAGCAACCCTAAGGACATGCTTTTCCCTGTCCACGGCCCAGTTAATCAGTCACTGCCCCCTGCCTGGGCAAGGGGCAGTCAGTGGACCTGCTGCCTCCAGAGCCCCTTCACCCGGGCAGAAACCACGAGGGATTCCTGATGCTCCGAGCATGTCGAGTGCTTTGTTCCCAGGCTGGCCCCTCCGGTGGGGGCTGGCAGCCGCTGCGCTTTGATGGTGGGGCCTTCCACCGCAAGGGCACAGGAGAGCTGGCGCGGGCTTGGCTGGTGCTGCGCCTGTGTGCCTGGCCCCCTCTGGTCACCCATGGGCTAGCGGTGAGCAGCAGCCCTGAAGACTGGTCTGGGCGCTCTCCAGGGTCCGGCTCTGAGCCCTTGCTCCCTGTCACCCCAGCTCCAGGCCTGGTCTCAGCGACTGCTGGGCTCCCGAATCTCAGGCGCGCTTCTCCGAGCATCCATCTACGGGCAGTTTGTAGCCGGGGAGACGACAGAGGAGGTGAGGGGCTGCGTGGAGCAGCTGCAGACTCTGAGTCTCCGGCCCCTACTGGCAGTGCCCACTGAGGAGGAACCGGATTCAGCTGCCAAGACTAGGTGAGTAGAGGGCTGGGGCCCAGGGAGGATGGCTGGAGGGGGTCTGCAGCTCCAGGCCCTGATGCCTGCTGGCCGGGCAGTGAGGACTGGTACGAGGGGAACCTCCACGCCATGCTGCGGTGCGTGGACCTGTCACGAGGCCTCCTGGAGACCCCTGGCCCAGCTGGGCACATCCTCATGCAGCTGAAAGTGACGGCGCTGACCAGCACTCGGCTCTGTGTAAGTGATGGGCAAGATGAGGGCTGGGGAGGCTGTGGCTGCCCACCAGGCTCCCCTCACCCCCCCACCCCATTTCAGAAGGCGCTAACCTCGTGGGTCAGAGAGCCTGGGGCCTCCTTGGAGCTGAGTCCTGAGAGGCTGGCAGAAGCCATGGACTCTGGGCAGGTAAGGACCTCAGCCAGAGTGAGATTGGACGGTGAGAGGAGGGGGGTGGGAAGCAGAATCTCTTGAACTTGAACTTGGATGTGGCAGGTGCCTACAGGCTCAGAACAACCAGAATAAATGCAGCTGTAGCTCTGGGGCATGATCCTGGAAGGCCCTGATGGAACATGAGTCATCTGGGACTTCAAAGGGAGGGGCCAGAGTGGTGGGAGCACTCAGGAGAGGGATTGGGACAGCAGTTCTTTACCACCCAGAAGAAAGTACACCAATATTTTATCAATCAGCACAGCCATCCCGGTGGTGCTGGCTAGACATGAGTTCTGGTTAGACCAATGAGATTTTAGTTCATTCATTCATTCATTCATTCCACATCCTATTTCTATTCCTCCCCCTGCCTCCCCCAATCTGACACTGGCAACCACTCCATAGTCACTCCATCCTGTGTAATGTGTGTCTTTTTGGTGGGGTTTTTTGCCAAGTGTATACTGTTTGCGGGACATACTTTTCCAACATTTTATTGTGAAAAACTTCAAACACAAAAAAAAGTTGAGAGAATTGTGTAGTGCACACCCATATACCAGCCACTTGGATTCTACCATTAACACTTTACTCTTCTTGCTTTAAAGCATATCTATCCATCTATCCATTCCTCTATCATCCATCAATCTATTTTATTTTTTGATGCATTTCAAAGTAAGTTGCAGACATGGGAACGCTTCAGAATGCAAATCATCAATTAGAGTTCAAGAATTCTTTATGGCTCCTTTTTTTCTTTAAAGGTAAAATTTACATATAACAAAATGCACAACTCATAAATGTGCCCTTTGATGAGTTTTGATAAGTGCACACACCTGAACAATCCAAATCTCTCTCAAGATAGTGAATATTTCCATCACTGCAAAAAGGTCCCTCGTGTCCCTTTTCTGTCAGCCTGGGTGGGGGGGCATGTCTTTTTTAAAAATTTACACAGCATGTTATTGTCTTGGCTTCCAGGCTGCTATGACAAATGCCACACAGTGGGTTGGCTTAGACAAGGGGTATCTATTGGCTCACAGTTTTAAAGCTAGGAGAAGTCCAAAATCGAGGCATCAGCAAGGGGGTGCTTTCTTCCCGCTGGCGGCTGGTGACCCTTCGGGTTCCTAGGCTTGTATTCCTGCCTCAAGTGACATGGCTCTTGTTTCAATGTGCCAAAGGCTGCCAAGGCAAGAGACCAGAAATGGGCTGGCTTTTACAACGGGGAGTCATTAACTTATAAGCTTACAGTTCTGAGGCCGTGAAAATGTCCAAATCAAGGCTTCATCAGATGATCCTTTTCTCCCCAAAAATCTGTGGGCGATCCTGGACTCCTCTTTTAGATGGGCAGGCACAGGGAGGCAAAATGGCCAAATCAAAGCATCCTCTGGCTCCCTCTGGTTTTCTCTCACAGCTCCTATGTTCCGTTGATTTCAGCTTCTGGCTTCCAGGACTTACCCTCGGTCTCTACGGCTTTTTCTCTCCACATTGATCCCACTCATAAAGGACTCCAGCAAGAGGCCCGAGACCCATCCTGGGTCACGCCTCACTGTAGTAATCCAGTCAAAGGCCCTCCACTGAAGCCATTCAGCCCGAAGTTCCCATCTAAAGAGGTTCACACCCCTAGGAATGGACCAACTCTGAACATAATTTTCTGGGGCCCACAAAACCTCAAACTACCATAACGAGGCCCTTTCTTTTCTCTTCCGGGTCACGTGGCTGCTGGCTTCCTGCTCCCAGCTCCTCCCCATGGCTGTCTCTTTATAGGGTCTCTAGTAGCAGGATTAAGACCCATCCTGACTCAGGTGGCCACTGAAACTCAAACCAACACCCTCAAAAGTCCTATTTCAATGGACTCACACTCACAGGAATCCCCCACCCCCGGGCACATAAATCAACCTACCACACTTAACTATCTCATTCTGTTCCTTACATTTTCCACTGACTTCTCTGATTTTAAGATCCGTTCATGTTTCTCTGTGTACAACTAACACATTGCTTCTAATTGCTGCTTCTCAACAATTTCTCCAGGAGTTAGTGGGGTGGCCTATGAACCTGGAGACTCCAAACAAAGCTGTGGCAGACATGCTGATGTTTCCTTCTCTAAGCTTGATAATTTTTAATTTTCAAAATAATTTCTTTTTTAAAGAAGTTGCAGGTATATAGTGAAATCATGCAGAAAATACAGCGCTCCCATATACCCCCCTTGTTATTAACATTTTGCATTGGTGTGGTACCTTTGTTAAAATTGATGAAAGAATATTTTTATAATTGTACTTGATAGCCCATAGTTTACATTATATTGTACAGTCCTATGTTTTTTTATTTGATTTTTATTCTGGTAACATATATAAAACCTAATATTTCCCCTTTTAACCACATTCAAATATACAATTCAGTGGTGTCAGTCACGTTCATAATGTTGTGCTACCATCACCACCAAGCATTGCCAAAACCCTTCCATCACCCCATACAGAAACCTTCACCATTTAAGCATTTACTTCCCATTTCCTACCTTCTCCCCAGCTCCTACAAACCTGTATTCCAGGTTCTGACTCTATGAACTTGCTTATTCTAATTATTTCATATCAGTGAGTCATACAGTATTTCACCTTTCTGTGTGGCTTATTTTGCTCAATATGATGTCTTCAAGGGTCATCCATGTTATCACATGTATCAGGACTTCATTCCTTTTTACAACTGAATAATATTCCATTGTATGAATGTACCACATTTTGTTTATCCATTCATCTATTGATGGACACTTGGGCTGCTTCCACCTTTTAGCAATTGTAAATAATACCACTATGAACATCAGTGTACAAATATCTGTTTGAGGCCCTGTTTTCAATTCTTTGGGTGTAGATTAGGGTAGCAATCCTAGAAGTGGGTTGCTGGGTTATACAGTAATTCTATACTTAACTTCCTGAGGAACCGCCAAACTCTTTTCCACAGTGGCTGCACTATTTTACATTCCCAACAATGAATGAATGTTCCTATGTCGCCACATCCTCTCCAACACTTATCTTCCATTTTTAAAAATAGTAGCCAAGCTAGTGGGTGTGAAATAGTATCTTGTGATTTTGATTTGCATTTCCCTAATAGCTAATGATGTTGAGCAGTTTTTCAAATGCTTTTGGCCATTTTTATATCTTCTTTGGAGAAATGTCTATTCAAGTATTTTGCCCATTTTAAAAATTGGAATGTTTGTCTTTTTTTGTTGAGTTGTAAGATTTATTTATATATTCTAGACATTAAACCCTTATAGGATATGTGATTTCCAAATATTTTCTCCCATTCTATAGGTTGTTTTTTTACTTTCATGACAAAGTCCTTTGATGCACAAAAGTTTTTAATTTTGATGAGATCCCATTTATCTATTTTTTTTTTCTTTTGTTGCTCAAGCTTTTGGTGTAAAGTCTAAAAAACCATTGCTTAATACAAGGTCCTGAGATGCTTCCTGATGTTTCTGTCTAGGAATTTTATAGTTTGGTTCTTATATTTAGGTCCATTTTGAGTCAATTTTTGTATATGGTGTGAGGTAGGGGTCCATCTTTATTTGTTACATATGGTTATCCAGTTTTCCCAGCACCATTTGTTGAAGAGACTATTCCTTCCCACATCAGTGGAATTATCACCCTTGTCAAAAATCAATTGGCCTTAGATGTGAGGGCTTATTTCTGAACTCTCAATTTGATTCCATCGGCTTATATGTCTTTCCTTGTGCCAGTGTCATGCTGTTTTGATTGCTGTAGCTTTGTAATAAGCTCTAACTTCATTCTTCTTTTTCAATATGTTTTTGGCTATTTTGGGGCCCCTTAACCTTCCATTATAAATTTGATAATTGGCTTTTCCATTTCTGCAAAGAAGGCTGTTGGTATTATGACTGGTATTGTGTTGAATCTGCAAATTACTTTGGGTAGAATTGACATCTTAACAATATTTAGTCTTCCAATTCATGAATATGGAATGTCTTTCCACTTATTTAGGTCTTCTTTGATTTATTTTAGTAATGATTTGTAGTATTCCATGTATAAGTCCTAAATTTATTCCTAGATAGTTTACTCTTTTAGTTGCTATTGTAAATGGAATTCTTTTTCTTGATTTCCTATTCAGACTGTTCTTTACTAGTGTATAAAAACACTACTAATTTTTGCATGTTGATCTTTACCCCAACACTTTCATGAATTTTTTAGTTCTTGTAGCTTTGTTGTGAATTTTTCAAGGTTTTCTATATATAGGATCATGTCATCTGCAAATAGGAAAAGTTTTATTTCTTCCTTTCCAATTTGGATGCTTTCTATTTCTTTTTCTTTTTCTTGCCTAATTGCTCAGGGTAGAACTTCCAGTATAAGGTTGAATAACAGTGGTGACAGTGGATATCTTTATCTTGTTTCTGATCTTAGAAAGCTTTTAGTCTTTCCCTATTGAGTACGATGTTAGCTGTGGATTATGTATCTACTTTTTACCATATTGAGGACATTTCCTTCTGTTTCTAGTTTTCTAAGTTTTTTTTTTGTTTTTTTTTTTTTAACAAGAAAGGTGCAGAATTTTGTCAAATGGCTTTTCTGCATCAATTGAGATAACCATGTGGTTTTTGTCCTTCATTCATTAATGTGATTTCCTTATGTTGAACCACCCTTACATAACTGGGCTAAATCCCACTTGATCATGGTATATAATTCTTTTAATATACCATGTATTTTATTTTGCTAGTATTTTGTTAAGGATTTTTGCATCTATATTCACAAGGAATATTCATCTGGAATGTTCTTTTCTTTTGGTGTCTTTATCTGGTGTTGGTAATAAAGTGATGTTGGCCTTATAGAATGAGTTAGGGAATGTTCCCTCCCCTTTAATTTTTTGGAAGAGTTTGAGCAGGATTGCTGTTAGTTCTTCTTGGAATGTTTGGTAAAATTCACCAGTGAAGCCTTCTGGTCCTGGAATTTTCTTTGTTGGAAGGTTTTTGATTACTAATTGTATTAGTCAGTCAAAGGGGTGCTGATGCAATTATCAGAAATCTGTTGGCTTTTATAAAGGATATTTATTTAGGGTAAAAGCTTACAGTTACAAGGCCCTAAAGAGTCCAACTCAAGGTACCATAAGAGGTACTTTCTCACCAAAGTCAGCTGCTACATGTTGAAGCAAGATGGTGGGTGATCTCTGCCTGGTCTCTCTTTCCTTCTTCTTCTTAAAGCTCCATGGGCCCAGCTTCTTCCAATCTCACTCTGTAGGCTGGCATAGGGCTTGTCTCTCAGGGCTTCCTACATCAGTCTGGCAGAGGGCTTGTTTCTTTCCAGGCTCTCCAAGGTGCTCAGCTGCTCAGCTGCAAACTATCAGGTGAATAGCTCAGTTCTCTCCTCCTCCCGGGGCTTTAGCTGTTTGAGCCTCCTCCTTTCTGTCACGTGGCAGGACTTCTTCCATGTGTCTTCTTGAGCAAGTGTCCATTTATATAGGCCCACCAAGGGGGTGGGGATTTAACCTGAGTCCTGCCTTACTGATATTATTGAATCAAAAGCCCTAAATTGATTTTATCAAGTAAACTTAAAACCCTTGAATTTAATACAATCAAAGGGTATCACACCCAGAGGAACAGACCAGTTTACAAACATAACCTTTTTTTTTTTTTTGATTCATAAATAATCTCAAACCGCCACACTAATTCAATGTCTTTAGTTGTTATTGGTATGTTGAAATTATCTATTTTTTCTTGAGTCGATGTAGGTAGTTTATGTGTTTCTAGGAATTTGTCCATTTCATCTAGGTTTTCTGATTTGTTGGCATACAAATGTTCATTGTATCCTTTTATAATTCTTTTTATTTCCAGGGGGTCAATAGTAATGTCCTCACCTTTCATTTCTGATTTTAGTTATTTGCATCCTATGTTTATCTGGGAATGTCTTAATCTCTCCCTCAGTTTTGAAAGACATTCTCATTAGATACAAAATTCTTTGTTGGCAATTGTTTTCTTTCAGCACTTTAAATATTTCATCGCACTGCCTTCTTCCTTCCATGGTTTCTGATGAGAAATCAGCATGTAATTTTATTGAGATTCCCTTGTAAATAACATGTTGCTTTTCTCTTATAGCTTTCAGAACTCTCTCCTTGTCCTTAGCATTCAACCATTTGACTACCATGAGCCTGGGCATAGTTCTTTTCGGGTTAGTCCAGTTTTGAGTTTATTTGGCTTGTTGAATGTATGTATTCATGTCTTTAGTTAAATTCAGGAATTTTTCTGCTATTATTTCTTTGCCTCTTTCTCTCTTTCAATCCCCTTCTGGGACTCCCATAATGAATGTATTGGTACACTTGGTGTCCCACAGTTCTCTTAGGCTTTGTTTGCTTTTTTTCTCATACTTTTTTCTTTCTGTTCCTCAACCTGAATAATTTCAATTGTCTTGTCTTTGAGCTCACTGATTCTTTCTTCTGCCAGCTCCAATCTGAAGTTGAAACCCTCCATGGAATTTTTATCTCACTTATTGTGGTCTTCAACTCCACTATTTCTGTTTGGTTACTTTTTAAAATTTCTCTGTCTTTATTGAGATTCTCACATTGTTCATTCCATGTTTTCGTAATATCTTTTAGTTCTCTCTACATGTTTTATTTTATCTCCTTGAGCATATTGAGGATCATTTTTAAAAATTCTTTGGTTTGTCCAAACTGGGTCTTCTTCACTGATGGTTTCTGGATTTTTATCCTGCTCCTTTGAGTGGGCCATCATTTCCTGTTCCTTTGTCTTGTAATCTTTTGTTGCATACTCTACATTTTAATATTTTAAAGTGTTAACTCTGGGATTTAGTGCCTGAGCTGTCTGTTCCTTAATTTTGTATTCAAATAGTGATATGACAGAGATTTCCTTAAGTACCAAAAGCTAACAAAACAAACCACGATTTTCGCAAATTGGCTCTGTCAGTTTGACTGGCGCTGTCTTTCAGAGTTTAGTCCTCCGAGAAAGAAGATCAGCCCGAGCAGAATGCGAAGTGCAGGGGCCGCTCTGTCTTTTCAGAGCCTGCCTCTTGTCCTAAGCTTGTGCTTAATCATGGCCTCAGGAAGTCTCCCATTAACAGGAATTCAAATACCCCCTCTACTCCCTAGGAAATAGACTTTGTCCCTCTTCTGGGTGCTCTGTTGTCTGACTTAAAGCAAGTAATGCTTTGACTTAATTGTTTCTTACACTGCTTTAGCTGCCTGCAAATGGCTTCTGCCTTCATGGCAAGTTTTGGGAAGGTGAATCCTAAAGGAGTTTCCTGGATCAATCTTTCAGTCTTCCACCAGATGGATTGGCACTGGTATACCAGCACCCTGTATGGGCATAGGGGTTACTCTGCTCCTTCTGGAATAGGACCAGGGATCCACAATGCTGGGGAGGGGGTGGAGGAGGGACCAGCAAGGGACCAGGAGCCTCTCCTACCATTTTTCAAGCTGTGTTTTCTTGCCCAGTTGCTACAACATTTTAAATGTTTTCTGGAGTTTTGACAAACATGGCTCTGCCAGTTTTTGCTATTTGTTCAAAGACTCTGTGGGGGAATGCACCCTGGAGTGTCTTTTGCTGCCATCTTGGTCTACCGGAAGCTAATTAAAAATTTTTTAAAATGTGTCACAGAATGAGGAGAAGCAGGAGTTAGTGTTTCTGAGGCTTGGTTTTGGAGTATAAAGTGTCACCTCTTTATGAGCTTTAGTTTACTTATGTGGGGACACTGACAGTAACTTGTTCCCAGCGTGGTTTTGAGGATTAAGGCGGATGTGTTTGTAGAGCCTCTGGCAGAGGCTGGCATCTGACTTCCCGATGAACAGGGGACCTCCCCTTGCCTGCATCACTTGTTTCCCTTGGCCTGCCCAATGCCATCACACCTGGTTTCCCTCTCCCATCTCTGCCAGCTCCTTCTCATCCTTGTTAGTTTTTCTCTGCTTGTCTCTTAAATATGGAGGTTTCCCAAGTCTAGGACCTGGCTCCCTCTCCTCTCACTCCTTACCTCAAGGGTTTTCTTACCCACCACCACAGCCTCAGTTTCCCAAATGTGCCCTAATATTGCCCACCTTTCCGTCCCCAGCCCCAGCCTTTCCTCTGGGTCCTAGACCCACAGCCTCCTGGGCACCTCCCCTTAGACACCACCCCCCCCCCCC
>JAQZBX010092573.1:0-12258 GCA_029593785.1 Cabassous unicinctus
CAAACAATATCCTGGTTCATAGTCCAAGACTGTGTGAGGTGACTGGTAAATGGAGTTCTTTGGTCACTCTCAATCTGAGCTGGCACCCCGTGTAGAGTACTTACATTTTCTAGGCAGCAAGTAGTAGCCAGTTCACTACAAGAATTCCATGGCAGAGTCTGAGGCAATGAAAGCATATCTTGCCCCTACTGAGATTGGGGAGGGAGGGACTGTTATAATCCACATGCCATCATGCAACTGGAGACTCTGCTTAACCAATATGTCCCATCAAGTGAAGTAATTGTCACAGTCAAAGATATTAAACTTTGACAGCACTAATTTTATCTTATCAATGTGGCTATCCAGGCTCACTTAGAATTAGCATGGAAACAAAACAGAAAGATTCTTTTATAGTTTCTACATCTGAATCACTATCTCTTTTTTACCTAGTTTCACAGAAAGACTTGTCACTAAGGTGGAGGTGGAAGTCTCAAATTCCTTTCTAATTTAAGCTCCTCTTCTACCTGGCATGCCTAGGATTCAGCAGCCAGCTGTTTCTCATAGCAATCTCTCATGGGCCAAATGGTGGCTGCAGTCATGGACTGATGCTCTTTCTTTTTCATGAAGATATCTCCTACATTCTTCTCTGACTGTACTATCATCCAGGCATATACAGGGTGTACCCCAAGTCATGTACATGACCACAAGTGTCTCTGAGGTGAGCCAGCTCAAATCACATAGAGGAATGTGTCCACCCTGGGATTTCCTCCCATAGTGTTCCCTGTGACTGCCAGGCTGTCTGTGGCTATTACACCATTAGAAGACCCTGAAATATCCTGCTGAGTATGCCATTTGTAACATAGGAGGTCAAGCCAGGGAAGGCTGACCAATTAATTTGATATCTCAGAGAAAGCACATGGGAGCCCAGTGTTGGCCATGTCTTAATTACTCATGTAAACCAGTAGCAGCCAGCTTGGAGGAGTTCTGCCCCAAATTTTGGGGGCTACAGGTTTATATAGAGGGGTGTACATGCACAAGCAGGGAATAGAGAGTATAGCCTACATGAGAAAATAGAAGTCAGACATCTTGTCCCCTCTCTTATTGAAGTGGGTCAGGGTGCTGGCCAGTTCAACCTCCACCCTTCTTGGCAATCTATACAAATTATTAGTGGGAGGGGAAGGGGGCATTCTTTGTCCACATAGTTACTGGTTACTAAAGTTCTTTAAAATAGGAAATTCTAATTCTAATAGCATTTCTAAATGTTGCCCTGTAGGCTGTATATATATTTTTGAAACTGGAAAATTTTCAGTTATGAACCTATGAAAAAGCAGGAAATATTTTTTTTTTCCTGTAACAATGTTTAGCCTCAATATAACAGAATCAGGAAGAAAATGGCCAGAGTGTGGTTTGATGAGAAAAACTCTATTTCCATTAAGAAAAGATGGCTCTCTAAGGTCAGCAGCTGAGCTGGAAAAATTTCTACTCCTCTAGGAAATGTTTCTAGGAATAGATGAAAAATTTGTGTACATGTTTACTCCATTCCCCTGACAGATTTATATAACTGGAAAAATAATTCCTCACTCTATAAAAAGGTCCCAAAGTAAACAAAAAGCTTAATTACTGCAAGTTGTAATTGGACTTGTATTAGGGACTTGTGGATAACAGGAGATAAAGGGAAAATAGTAAGTGAAGAAACACAGCAGGAAACAGAAAAAAAAATCCTGACAACCCAGGTTATCCTGGAGAGAAATTAAGGGCACCAATAAAATTAAATGGAATGCTAATAATGCTGAGGCTCGGGCTAATTTAGAGGAGTAAAGGGTCCCTAAACCTCTTAACTTACAAAGGATAAGTGAATCAATACAAGAAAAAAAAAACACGCCCCTCCTTTTTCCTAGAAAGAATTTATATTTCCTATAGGCAATATACTAATATAGACCCCGAAAGTCCAGGAAATACCAGGCTTTTAAATATGACTTTTATTACTCAAATTTCTCCAGATATTAGAAGGTAACTACAGAAAATTGATCGGGGACAAGAATTGCCTATCACTAGATTAGTTGGCATTGCCTATTAACTGTATTACAATAGGGACAGAGTTAAAGAAAACCTGCACCTCAACAGGTAAAAGACTAAGCAATAAACCAAAACAATCAGAACAAGACTGATGCAAAAAGGTAAGACCCCTGGGCCCAACCTCCACCCCTCCAGGGATAGGAGAAATTCTTAAACTAAGAGCAAATCAAGGGAAGCAGATGTGGCTCAAGTAGTTGGGCATCTTTCTAACATATGGAAGGACCAGGTTTCAATCTCTGGGACCTCCTGGTAAAATAAAAAAAGGCAAGCAGGTGAGCCAGGCCCATGTGGCAAGTCCGGCCTGCCTGTGGCAAGCCAGTCCTGTGCAGACACATGGTGAGCCAGAACCATGCTTACATGTGGCAAGTCACACAGCAAAAAAAATGACATAACAAAAGAGAGACACAGGGGAGAGCCAAGGTGAGATGCACCAGAAAACAGGAACTGTGGTGGCATAAGTGACAGGGTGCCTTTCTCCCACATTGGAGGTCCCTAGAATCAAATCCCAGTGAAGCCAAGAGGAGAAAAATGAGAAGAGACGGCAAGAAACAGGCACAGAAGATCACCCAGTGAATGGACACAGACACCAAATGTGAGGGGGAACTTATAGAACTGTACACCAAAAAAATAAAAATGAATTAAAAAAAAGAGCCAATCAATGTGCATATTGCAAAGAAGGACAATGGAAAAGACATCATCCTAGATACACCCAGGAAAAACCCTGAGAACAGCTATTTGGGAAGCAGCAGAAACCTGGAATTGAAAGGGCCCAGTGGGAGGTGAGCCTTACTTCTGCATTTAACCAAATATTGAAAGTATAAACCTCCTAAATATACCTTCATTATTAAAAAGTAAAAATAAAAAACAAAACAAAACAAAAAACTGTTAACCACATAATACCCAGATATCATTTTCCCATTCATATATGTGTGTGTGGGTGTATGAGTCTGTTTCCAAGAACAAGCAAGCTTGATAAATTCAGGCAACACTAATCCCAGAGGAAACCTTAAAAGCTATAAAAGCCTGAGGCATGGAGTGATGGAAAACCCAAAAATGACCATCCCCCCAAAAGTGAGAATTATGAGTCAAATTACTGAGTTTTATGTTTCTGTCTAATTGTGTCTGTTTATTCAATGTAAATCTTCTTACCTGTGCATGGCATCATCAAATTAACAAAGGAAAATCCTTAAAAGAGCTCTATTCAAATTACTAAAAATTAAATAAGTAAATAAGTGCATATATATATGTAAATGAGTACTCCTGGACCCCCAAATTAGAAAAGCCAAGCAGGATGAAAAGGTCATAGAAATCTGACTAAAGAAACTATTTGAATGAAAAAACACTAAAAAAGTTTTTCTGAATTCTTCCACAATCTTTTTGTGGCCTATCCTACTCCCAGGGTCTTTTCCTAAAATCGAATAGATTCAAGTCTCATTAAAACTCGTTGGGAAACTATAGGGAATGTGCTGGGTGTGGAAAGATGGCAGAGATGTGAGTTTGGCTTAGAATTCGGTATAATAGTTCTGGAAATTAAAAAGGATAGGGACAGAAGGAATATTACAGAAAAAAAAAAAAACCTTGTTTTGCATAGTTTGCCCTCTAATTCCCTAATTAAAAAAAAATAACAGCTTAAAATATGAGTAATTAATCCAATGGCCAAATTCTAATAAGTAAAGTCCTTGAAAGCTATGAAAAGGTTTTTCTAAATAATGATTGAAACAAATAAAAAGATTCTAATATATTCTGCAGAACCTGATAGTCAGTACTCTTTTGTGGCTATTTATAATTTTAAGGTATTATGAAAATAAAGAGGTTTTAACTTCCTATGGAGGGTAAAAATATTTCTTATGTAAACTATCATTATTTTAATTTTATTCTACTTAGGTATAATCTCGCTAGGTTTATATGGACACTAATAAGTTAACATTAATTCTATTAAGTCTTTAAGATGATGAAAATAATGTTTGGTTAATTAAATTATTATATTTACAAACATTTTTTGAAAATAGTTATTCTGCAGGATATATGAAAACAGTTCAAAGATCTTTTTGATAAAAGTATAAAGTATGCAAGTGTGTAAAGTGTACACAATATGCTTTGTTAAAGAAGTTTTGTCCTAAAATGAAATGACTAGTTTTTCATAAAACAGAATCAGGGAGTTAAGATGAAACTTTTATGGATATGGAAGGAAGTAGTTTTGTGGAAGCTGGTTTAAGGGAGTGTATTTGTCCTAAGATAAGATGGCTGGTTTTCATAAAATCAGGGTGGAAATATGTAGGATAAGTCCTAAATGTACATTAAAAGTTGTAGAAGGGTTTCTGGAAGTAAATTTTGCTTGATGCTGACTGTAATTTAATAAGCTTATTTAAAGGTGAAATTTGACTTAAGGTGAAATAACTAGTTTAATACAAGGTTGTAAGAGGTTATAAGAGTGGAGTGGATGTGACTCAAGGAGTTAAATGCCTGCTTCACAAATGGGAAGTCCCAGGTTCAGTTCCTGGTGCCTCCTAAGAACAACAACAGATAAAACAACAAGCAAACAAATGAAAAAACCAACTTAGGGCAGATGATGTAGCTCAGTGGTTTCGTGCCAGGTTCTCACATACAAGGTTCTGGGTTTAATCCCTGGCCCTGGTACCTCAAAACAGAAAAAGAGGCTATAAGAAATTATAGGTGTAGGAAATTTGTAAAAGCATTTTTTAAACTGAGGAGTTTTAATTAAAAGGCTGATTCTAGGAAGTCAGTATTAAGTAGAAATCCATGAGTTTATACTGATAAAAAAGGAACTTCATATCAGAGAAACCTGCCAGATGCTACTTCAAGTCTGTTGTGATCAATTCTAACAAGAATTTGTTTTTGCCAAATGATGTACTGAGGCAAAACTGAAGTTTAATTTTCTAAGTAACAGTTTTCTTAAATTGTTGGTCAGTTTTGAATAACAGACTATAAACAACCCTTTGAAATAATCAATATATAAAGAACAAAGGATCTGTGTCTTATCAGAATGGTTTCATATACTTCCTGTTGGCATTACTATATCCTTAATGGGTTTAAAAAATACAAAGCTACTGCTATTTTGGAACTTACATCTTTTCCTAACTATTATACTAATTTATTTGTCACTGTGATAGAGTTCTGTTTAAATATAATTTACAAACCTAAAAACTTTTTCTATTCTAATAAAACTCTTAAGGATGTGTTTAATTTAAAATTTACAAAAGAATATGTTCTTTCACCTTGTAAAAAGTGAGGTGCTAAAATATATGTGTTTAGGAAAATTAATATTTTCAATATATTTTTATTTTAATTCACAATGGAAAATTACATCCCAAAATTGGAGACTCATGATGCTAGTATAAATTATGGAAAAGTTAAAATGGGCTGTAATTTTGACAGTATTTTAAAATTTAAATCATTTTATTCTGATCAGAATTTTTATCAAGGTGTTTAACTTCCATTTTTCTTTTTTAAAGTTTGTCATAAAGTACTGTGCATAATCACAGTATTTATTTCCTAGGATTATTATGAATGTGAAAACTTATGTTCACTGCTAAGGTGAGACAGGCTAGATTAGGGAATCAATAGACATCTAGAACCTGGAAGAAAGCCCACTTGGCCATGGATACCTCCTAAGATGGCTGCTGGAAGAACATTGTGAGAATCACCATTTGGAACAGGATTTCCTCCAAAATCAAGGAGAAGCTGTTAGGCCCAAAGTTCTCAACCTGCCTCTCCTCTCCACCCTCCATCTCCCTCCCTCTTCCTGCAGCTGCATTCCTATTGCTATGAAACCAGAGCTCCTGACTCAATTCCCTTCCCAGAGCATTCCTATCAATGAGAAAGTAACAACCCACATCAGAAGGATGATAACACCTAGGATACAGGTGGAGCTACAAAGTTGACATAAGTTATTACGTCCTAACCCTAAAACTACAAAGCTGGCATAAATTATCACAACCTAAACCTTTGTAGGTTTGAACCCCAGAATGAGTTATAAAAACTCCCTCAGAGCTGCAGTCTGTTCAGACTCAGCCTACCTGTTAAGCTCTCTCTCTCTCATTAAATGCATCGCTTAAACTAACTTCAGATCCCAGTCTGATTTCTAAGATGCCTTCCTCCCTTGGCTTCCCTCCTAACTTAACAGTTTGGCACCAAAACCTGGGAGCTGAGATCAAGAGAGCCCACTTGTCTGGTCCTTTTTCATGCACAGCAACAATTGTTCAGGCTGATACAGTCCTCCATTCTTCATTGCCCTCCTTTCAGAAAAGTGGGTAATAAGCTTCACCTTTACCCATATGACCAGCACACTCTTCCCTTCCATTCTCTGTTGCCCAGGACAATTCACCCTCAAAAACCCCAGCACCAGGTAGAGGGCTGCCCTGGTTCCTAGACCCTGTCTTCCACAGAATAACTAGATCGAAGGACACCTCCCTCTGCTCCTCTGCTTAATATTCAGCCTGATGAGACTCAGGATGGGGCACCCCCTGTAGTCAGTTGATGTCTCAGGACCTTGGTGAAATCACCTTAAATCCACAGGCAACAACCAATCCATCCTCCCTAAAAATATCCCTCCTGGGGTGCCTCTTTCAAGGTCTTAAAGACCTAGATCTTAAATCTGATCTCTGGCTGAAAAGGCTCATCTTTTACTGTAGCACTACCTGGCCTCATTACCAACTTGAAATAAATCCATCTGCCCAGAAAGTGGGATATTAAACCCACAAATTCTTACAGACCTCAGTAATTATTGTCAGTGTTTAAACAAGTGGAGCAAAATGCCACATGTCCAATATTTTTTGAGCTGCATAGGTGCCTCTCCCTCTGTCAATCCTGACCCACTTATCAAATTCTCCTTCTTCATTCCCCTCTCCCAAAAAACCCTCAAACCCCTCCTGAATCAGACTCACCAGAAAACACTCTTCTCCTTCACATGCATTTTATCTCCCAGTCAGCCCTGGCATTCACCAAAAACTCCAAAAATCAGAAACAGACCCCCACACTAGTCAGACTGAGCTCATTAACCTAGCCTTCAAATTTTTAACAATTTAGATGTAGAACAAACCCAACAAGAAAGGCAGAAGGAAAAAGCTAAAACCAAATCTCATAACCAAGCCTAATAGCTACTTGCGCCAGTCCTTCAGAGTTCCCTACAGCCACCCCACTCCAGGGAGATGAAAAAAACCGCACTGAGGCCATGCTTCAAGTATAAAAAGCCTGGGCATTGGGCGAGGCTGTGCCCAAAACCCACAACCTTCTCTGGGGCTGTGCCTGCTGTGCAAGCAGGGAATGCACTGGAAGTCTGATTGTCCCCAGTCCTCTAAAGGTAAGAGGGCATCAATTACCCAGTTGGACTCAACCCCTGACTTCAACCTTCCAAAATTTCTTAGACTGGCAGTGGATTTTTGAAGGTGCCCAGGAACCATGCAGGTTCCCATGACCATCTCTAAAACAGAACCTTGGGTAACTCTGATGGTAGCACATAATCCAATTTCATTCCTTATCAATACAGGAACCACTTACTCTGCCCTTCCCCAATTCCCTGAACCTTTAACTCACTCTTTGATCTCAGTAGTAAGGGTCAATGGAATAGTTTCACAACCCCTCACAACCCCATTTTTGCCATGCTCAATAAAGTGTCATCTGTTCACTCACTCATTTTTAACATTCCCCCACTGTCCAACTCCAATCCCTGAAAAAACATTTTTGAGCTTCAAAGCACAAATACTTATTCTTTCTCAAAGCCCATACAGCATCTTCCTCCTTTCTCTAACAAACCTATCCTCAACTCGCTGCTCTTCTCTCCTTTTTCCCTCCTACCAAACTCTGTCAATCTGGAAATCTGAAATACTAAAATAACTATCATTGCCACCCACTATGAACCAATTACAGTTCAACTCAAAATGAAATGATTCTTTAACAAAGTTTTAAATTTTAATCACATTTTGTTTTGATCAGAATTTTTATCAAAGTGTTAAAAGAACTTTCAGTTTTAAATCAATAGCTTATTCTTGAACTTTGAGTCTGTCTAAGTATAGTCCTAAAAGGTAGTAATCCAATATATATGTGTCAAATGTCTGTCTGTCTAAACTTCTAAATTAGTGCTTAACTGCATTTATATTGCTCAAGTATTCCTAACTGGTTTCTGATTACTAATAAAAATATTTCCAAGAGCAAGCTTGCATATTACAGGCAACACAAATTCCAGAAAAAAAAAATTTTAAAGCAGTAAAATAATGGAAAGCTTGAAAACAACCATGCCAGAGGAGCAAAAATTATGAATCAAATTAATAAGTTTTATGTTTCTGTTAATGTGTCTTAACACTTTTTGTGTTTGTTCAGTGCCAGTGTGTATTTTGATACCTCTGGATGGTAATATTAAATTCACAAAATGGAATGAGAATTGTGAAACTTAAATGAATATAGAAAAAAATAAAAAGTTTGTGGAAAAGCTGACTAAAATTTGATAAATTTGTTTGAGTATATGTTTCTTCCTAAGATAAAATGGCTAGTTTTCATAAAACCAGAATAAAAGTCTGTAAATCAAAACTGGTAAAAAGTATTGTAGAAGGTAGCACTAAATAAAGGAATGTGTTCTGTAAAAGTGAATTTGTCTTCAAATGAAGTAACTATAGTTTATATGGTTATGGGTAGTTATAAAAAGTTTATAAAAGCATTATTTAAACTGAAATATTTAAATGGCTAATTTGAGGAAGTCCTTATTAAGCAGAAAATGAATTGATGATAAGAACAAAGCATAACTTCATAACAGTAAAACCTGTCAGAGGACACATCAATCTGCATATTAAAGTGGTGGTACATAAAAGGTAATTTCAATTCTATAAAAATCTTAAGTTTCATAAAATAATGGATAAAATAGTTTTTACTGTACTGCTAAAATAAAATACCTGTTGATTAATGTAATCATAATAAAGAAATAAAGGTAAAAATAATGAGATGGTTTAATTCATATGATATATTATAAATTAAATGAAAAATATTTAGAAATATTTATGAAATTCAAAGTGTTCTTTAATGTTCTGTTAATCAAAGTGTTTGAGTAAAATCTTCTTATGAAGACTTAAAGATTGTAAAAAATTCCTGGAAATTTAACAATGTTTCAGCAAAATATTAGAAATAAGTATAATGTTGTTAATCATGGTTTTAATTATTTTAAAAAATGGTATGTGTCACAGAAACAACCTCTTCACTTAGAAATCAAAAAGCAGAGGCTGTGGCTCATATTCATCTAATTTACCCCACCTCCACTAAAAAGCAGCTCAATGGCTACAGAAAGACAGTGGCCCTTGGAGGCTGCTGGGGGGGGCTGCATAAGAGCAAATTATTGTAAATTAAACTAGCTCAACTGCTGTATACAGCAATGCCAAATATTGCTAGTTTGTTTCAAAAAAGTAATATCCAGTTAAATCATTATGACTTTGTTTTAAAATTTGCTAAAGCTTTCTTTAGTATCTCCTTAAGCAAGTCAAGCCAGCCTGCATTCATGTTCATATACAAGAACCAATGGTGGATTTTGCAATTCTTCTCTAAGGCAGTGTGCATAGCCTTACCATCTCTCCTGACCTGGTGGCAAAAAATCTGCATAAAATAAACCTACAGCTACAACCCTATTTCATTATATTGATGATGTTATGTTAACCAGTAATTCTTTTTATAGAATTAAAAGAAACATCAGAAACAATGGTATCTTATCTTAAAAGCCTGAGGTGGACAAATAATCGGAACAAGCTACAAAGTCCCAGCAGCTCTGTCAAACTCTTAAGTATAATTAAAGTATAATGTTTACCCGCATCACAAACTCCAAAACAATTAATAACCTTTTTGTTGTTGTTGGGGTAGTGAAAACCCTTCATCCCTCATTTAACTCAAATATTAAAACCATTGTATGTGTTAATCAGGGCAGGTTGTGCATGTAAATGAGAAAACCTCCACCGCAGCACACTGCTTTAAAAAAATATAAAGAAGGCAATAAGACAGGCTCAAGCAGTAAAGGGGGTGGACCCTAATTTACCTTGTAAATTGGATGTGGCCAGCACCAATATTGGCTTTGGAGGGTGTTTGTGGCAGGGGCGACATTGTAAATAAATAACCCTTGGGTTTAGTCACAATTGTGGGAATGGACCAAAGTATAATATAGTCCCTTAGAAAAGAAACTATATACAGCATACCAAACCCTTTTGCAAGTGAAAGGCTTAACCCAATAGTGTCCAGTCACTTTGAAGACTGCCATCCCTATCCAGGGTTGAATTGCAGATACTAAAAATGAAACAGGAACAATTGACTGTTGAGGGCTGCCCTCTGTGGGAGAATAATCTATGGAAAAACATCTGGGATACCTGCCAGCAGCAGCAAGGAACTATCATGTTCCTGCCCACTTCTGTAACACCCCTTTCAAAACGGTTAAAGCAGATGCCCTCATGACGATCCAGAACCATACCATTGAAACATGAGAAGTGGCAGAGTGGCTCCACAGGAAAAATGGACATCATGCTTACTGAACCCTGTGGCAGTACTTCCAGTTGCCTGTTGTTCACCAGTGGTTCATAAACATCACCCACAAGTACCAACCATACTCACTCCAACCACTGTGACAATTACCTCAATGGATGAGACATATTAGCTGAGCACAAACTTCAGTAGCACCATAAGTGGGTTACATCAGTCCCCTCCTGCTTTCCGAAGGGTCAAAGTATGCTTTCACTGCTGCAAACACAGCAATGACATTCTTGTAACCAGCCAGCTTCTACTTGCTGTCTAAAAAATGTAAGTACCCTATATGGAATGCCAGCCCAAATTGACAGTAACCAAAAAAACTCTATTTACCAGTCACTTTATGCAGTCTTAAACTATAAACCAGAATATTAAATAAAATTTTTATTAGAAAAATGAATAGCCTTTTAATGAAACAGATAAAATGCAATAAAAAATCTTTACAATAATGAACCAAGTTAAAATTCAGGGCTATATGTTGTAGCCTCATCTCCTGTTAGTTAACATGCTAACAGCAAAACCAATGCAGGCACTGGAGTTACAAATAAAGTGCAACCCTACAGCCCCCCAAAAGAAAGTAATAATAATTTGTAGATGTCTATTCCTCAAACTATACAAGCTGATTAATAATTAGGTCATTTAACTATGGTACTGGCCCATGCAGCCTCACTGGTTGAGAATCTTAAATCCATGAGAAAAAAAGTCACCCAAAGCATTGTTGTGAAACCATGGTTAATAATCTAAAATTTTCTATTCTCACTGGAACTTTATGTGTGTCTATGTAAACTCTTCTTGTACCTTACCTGATTTTTAATGTCACTAAAGGAAACAAAAAATTTGAAAATAGAAAAATATATTGAATTGAAAAACCTCCTCATAGAGCCCCCTACCTGGTACTTTGTTATCTACTAATGAAAGTATTGCTTGTCTATTGTTAAATCAACATAATCAGCTCCTGTAATATGAAATATATTCATATCTGTAATATGAAATAGTTACCCACCAAATTATGTAATTTCATTGTCAAGCATTAATGGTCAATGTTGTGTATATATTACCCTTATTATTCTGTTGTCTTTTATACTGTTGTATAACCTACATGCAATATTCAAGTGCCATAACTGCTCAGGTGACATCTCAAAATACTTACACATAGAATGGAAAGTAAAAGGGGCACTGGAATAAAATGTAGGAACATAAAATGCCCATTTCCTCCTCCATAGAGTATATAGAAAAATGCACTTTCACTAACCTACAGGCAAAAAGGCTGGGAAAGAGAAAAGCATATCCACCATTGGCCCATTCCTCCTCATAAGGAGAAAAATTAGTGAGAAGGAAACAATCAATCTTCTTCAAAGAAATGCTAAGTGCTGAAACCCTTAATTTACTATTCTGAAAACTCACATGATGGCCCCCATAAATAAGAAAATCATCAAATGAGCCAGGAAAGATGCACTCAGCAACACCTGCTGACTTAAAGCCTTCTTGTATTACTTCTCTCTGCTACCTGCCATCCTCATACCCCTCCTAATCCCTCTCATATTATCCTTATCAGCCCTTCTCCTCTGGTCCTGCCTTACACAGCTCCTAACAAGTTTTGTCTGCAGGACCATTCATGCTATGACCAATCAAACCATTAGCAACATGCTCCTTTTACAACAAATCCACCACTATCAGCCCCTGGCACAAGATGACTGT
>JAQZBX010092574.1:0-12259 GCA_029593785.1 Cabassous unicinctus
ATGAGAATAAATAAACAACTGAAAAGCAATTCCAGAAATGGACCCTGGTACTAAATTTAAAATCCAATTTACTGGAAGTGAACGTAACTCAATCTTTTAACTCATGCTTCCCACATGGGAGGTCCCAGGTTCAGTTCCTGGTGCCTCCTGAAAACAAAATAATAAGCAAACAAACAAGCAAAAAAACAAAAACAAAAAAACAACTGAGGGGAGCCTATGTGGCTCAGTAGTTGAGCACTGACTCCCCAAATATGAGGTCTCAGGTTCAATCCCCAGCTCTGGTACCTCAAAAAAATTCCAACTTCACTGTTTGCATGGAAAAGCCATCTTTGCCTTCTCCCTGGGCCCAACTTCCCACTCTCCACAGGTATCTGTGCATCCCCGCCACCGCCAAGGACACAGACAGCTTTATCGCCAAAGTCTCCGTTGCACTGGGTCTCTGGCGTGCCCCAGCATGTCAGATGATGCCTTGGATACTGGCTTCAAAATCACCACCAAGGACTTAATGGAGAAGAAGGAAGTTGTGGAGGAGGCAGAGAACGGAATAGAATGAAGAAAACAGGGTAAGGAGGCTGACAACGAGGAAGATGAAGAGGAAGAAGGTGTGGAAGTTGAGGAGGAGGAAGGAGATGGTGAGAAAGAAGATGGAGATGAAGATGAGGAGGCTGACACAGCTCCGGGCAAAGGGGCAGCTGAAGATAATGGGGGTGACGTTGTGGACACAAAGGAACAGAAGACAGACAAGAATGACTACACAGAAAAGGAGAAAAACTTAAACTAAAAAAAAAAAAAAGGCCACCATGATCTATTCTTCCTCCGCTTCCCGTCGCAGAAACTAAACGTGGTCACCTTCGGGTAGAGAGGTACTCCCTCCCATCCACCATGGGCAGTGCCCCTGCATATGACATGGGCTCTCCACCACCCAACCAAAACAACAACGTGAATTTGCAACAGAGGAGGAAAAAAGAACCAAAACATTCAAGGCCCTTTTTTTTCTAATAGTACTTTAAAAAGGAAAATTTATGGTGATAAAGAATCCTCACTGTATAGATTTATAAGTGCACATTACCTGCAACTTAAAAAAAAAATTTTTTTAAAGCTGTTTTTGAAGAGGTTTTTATTTTTATTTAAAATTACTAATGGATCAAAGAACAGTTCTTTATTTTTTCTCTTTGGTTTTAGATATTAATGTTAACCTTGTTGGAATTTTTTTCCAAAGAAAATATTTTTATAATTCAGTAATTTAATGTTTTCCTTCCTTTTCATTACCCAATCTTGGTAGTGTTAAGGTATTTGTTTACCTTTAAAATAATAAATCTGACTCAAGATTTTTTTATATCTGTGTAAACACATAATTTAGTGTGCTGTAAAGCCTTTTCAAGTTAATCAGTAATTTTTTTTTTTAATTTAAGAAGGAGCCAGTATTTGTTTAGTGCTCACTTACTGCAGATAGAAGTAAAAAATTTAAGGACAGCCTGGGCAGATGGTTATTTCCCCCACCTGTGAATATGTAAAACCCAAAACCATTCTCTCTTAGGGACTTTTTAACATCAGTGCAGAACAAATATTTCTGTGCTCAGCTAAGGGAGCCAGAGCCACATAAGTATCTTGTGGGGAAGCAAGTTTGAGCCAGCTACTGGAATAATGTACAGATATATTTGTCTATAAATGCAGCTGTTTATGGCAATTAAATACCATTCTCTTTGTAAAGTGAATAAATATTCATCTTTTTAAAACAGGAAAATTTATTTGTATTTTTAATTTACCTTTTATATTTTTGTATATATTGTTAAAGTCAACCATTTTTAATCTTCTCAGGAGACCAAACCAGACTTCGGAGCATTCTCTGTCCAACTTCTGAGTTCACTAGTGGTTTTACCATGTTCCTTATAATCTCAGAGGAGGAAAACTACTTGTAAAAAGAAAAGCAAAAACAGCAAAAGATCCAATCTTATTCTGAGCATTACAGTAAAATTTTTTGTGTATGTACTTAGATGTACTAGAAGTAATTGGTTTGTATGAGATGGTTAAAAAGGCTAAAGATAAAGATTTCTTTTTCCCATTTGTTGGTCTATGATGTTGCTGTTTGTATATTTACTTATTTTTGGCCTGTGTGATGTATGTGTGAAACAATGTTTTCCAACAATAAACCAGGAATTTATTTTGCTGAGTTGTTCTAACAACAACAAAATATCCAATTTAACTAATTTGGAAAATAGCTCAATTGCATAGTCATAAATAAATGAAAGTGAAACCCATCCTCACTCATTAAGGCAAAGTCTATTCTAGGTAGAATATTAAACTGAATATGAACAATAAAACATTTAATGGAAAACACTGGTAAATATTTTCTGGAATTTGATTTAGCAGAAAATTCCTCAAACAAATCATTAATGACAAAGGAAAAGATTCATCAGGTATTTTGATTAAATTCAGGGCCATTTCTGTATTCACTGACCACATGAGGAAGGTAAAGGCAATTTCCAGTCTTATCAAGGACTCTTCCCAGTACATGATATGCAGTCACACAGGTGTGCTCTTGCCCATTCCATCATGCGGGAGGTGCCTCTATTGGACCTAGCTGCTGGATGTTCTCTCCAGCTGAGTCAGACCCAGTGCACCTGTCAGGGGATAACGGGACATCAGTGGACACTGGCCTTCTGCTGCTCCTCAGACTTCTTGGCTCATAAGATTTCCCCAATTTCATATCTGAACTGTGTGGCCATAGTGGTGTGTGTCTGCGGTATTCATACATATTGCTGAGAAAATAAACATAATTTTAAAAATAAGAAGTATGTTTAAGCAAAGTTCAATTTTTAGCTAGATTCAATTATTCCTTTGTTTAAACGAATTGCTTATTTAAAAATCCACAAAAATAATAGTACCAGATAGTCTGACCCATGTAGAAAATATAAAAACCTTGTCATTTCCCTATGTAAGAGAAAGTCTTTAAACCAAATGTACACTGAACTCTGCAACTGTTTTAATGGACTATTCAGTTAATATGGGGATTGTCAGAAAGTCATCTCTATATATACCTTGGCTTCTGGAGACTCTGTTTCTATAAGATTAGGAGGAATTTGGGGGCTTTAAATACTGCTAATTTTTGCTAAAATATTTCTTGACAAGAAATACAGACTCACAAAAAATTGGCAAGATGCCTTTCCCAACAAGTTACAATAAAGTGACTGAAAAGATGGTCATACCATGAGAAAAACTTCAACCTAAATGATGAATGAAAGAATTATAGATCAAATATGTAAAAAATTCTAAATTAAAAGGCAAAGATGAGCAATCTAATAAAGAAATAGTTTAAAAGACCTGAACAAATAATACACAAGAAGCAAAGTAATGGAGGGTTCAAAACTATTTATAATCAGAGAAAGTAAAATTCAAATAAAATCATATAACCTTACATGATGACTCAATTGGCAAAGAAAATGAGTCAACAATGAAATTTCCTGGGAAGGATGTGGAGCCTGGATAACACTTAGACCCTCTGGGTGGGATTATGAATTGAACATAGTATTCTAGGTAATTGATGGTTGTCATTCATCCCAGTATTCTCAGTGGGTAGGCACATAACATGTTTCCTTCTACTTTGCAAATACAAGTCAGTTAGCAGGGCATAATTTTTAACTGCTTCTTTGTGCATATGCACTATTTTTTTCTCCTGAGTTACCTAAATATATAATAAAACAAGAGCAATGTGTCTAATGACAAAGTAATTTTTATATTTTATTTGCTGTGTTTGGTCATATTGCCTTGCAAAACATCTTTACAAATTTAGTCTCCAAAGAAAACAATGTGAGAGTGCCTGGGACCCTGCATTTGTCAAGGCCTCTAGTCCTCTTCACACAGCCAGGGGACTCAGTGGCATGAAAGATGGGGTTGATAGCCCTTAGAGGGAATTTGCACCCATATTTTGTGAAGTTTTTCTAGCCTCTGATGGTTTCAGTGACACTGATTAAGACTGACCTTGGACAGGAACTTTCTCTTGGTTAAAATATGAGGCTTATTTCAACCTGACCATGTTTTCCCAAGAAGTGATAAGAGGTGCAGAGTTAAACTGAATAATATCCCCGACAAAGACACTTCTAGTTCTAACCCTTGGTCATGTAAGTGTGAACACATTAATAAATAAGATCTTTGAAGATCCTATTAAGATGAGACCAACCTGAACCAGGGTGGGGTTTCATCTGGTAGGTCTGAAGACCTTATAAGCAAAGGGGATTTGAAACCAGAAACACAAGCCACAGGAGGAGACGGAAAGAGACATGAACAAGTAAATAATGAATTACTCTGCAATCACAGATGGAAAAAAATTTAACTATATCCCTGCCTTTCATGATTCCCAAGATGAAATAAGTGGGATGCATCAAGGAATAAGTATAACACTGAAATGTAAGTAAATATTCCTTTGAAACTTTAGAGTCAAAATTTAATAATTTTATGGTAGCAGGCAATTGGTTTAAATATTTCAAAATACAAAATGCCAACATTAAAAATTAGTAAATTCTACCTGACCATAGAAGTTAATAAAAGCTAAAGAATGAGAAAATATATTGACAATGGTATCACCTAGAATATAACAGTATCCACAAGAGTTAGAAAATAAAATAGTTACCAATCCAAAACAAAAAATAAAAGACTATAAATATAGGAAAAAAAGGAATGTTACCAGACAATTCAGAGATTAGTAATATCCTATGATAAATAATTTTTATAAACTGCATCATAAATAAAATAAATGAAATGTAAGCATAGCATCAATACAATTCCACATATATAAAATTCTTAAAATCAAACTCTATCCAATGGGGCAACATATATGTAAAAATGGAGACTCTCCTTCGGCAACAGTGAGGGTGCACAGTGTCTAACACTTGGAGGACATAATGATCCTGGAAGATCAACACAAGCCAAAGAAAATAGTTCTTGATGATGCCCAGACATGCTTTTCATTTTCTCTCTTCATTTTTCTCTACTTCAGAGAGGAAGAGAAAGATCTGGTAGACTAGCTCCTTGGGAAGATTCTGAATCACTCACCTGGAGTGATGGTTTTGTGAGAAGACCAAGGAATACACAGTAGCCTCCCCCCAACCCATAGGAATTAGTGACCACAGACTGCAGGTGGCATAACACAGAACAGTCTTCTATTCCATGAGGGCTGGCAAAGTCATCTGCTC
This sequence comes from Cabassous unicinctus, assembly GCA_029593785.1. Classification (NCBI taxonomy): domain Eukaryota; kingdom Metazoa; phylum Chordata; class Mammalia; order Cingulata; family Chlamyphoridae; genus Cabassous; species Cabassous unicinctus. The sequence continues at coordinate 5,190 of JAQZBX010092574.1, forward strand.
TGGATAAAACAGATTCCCTGAGACACACCTGCAGCCAGGCTTCTCTGCCAGGCCTGGACATGATCCCTTCATGTAAACCATTCCCTAGAAGACAGAATGCAATTCCCTCTGTTTTGGACAGGAAGCAGAAAAATATATGATTGCTGGGGTAGATTTATTCCACCTCCTTGGACTATGCAAGAAATGTGAACAGGCTGGGACTGGTGCTGATTGTAGAAAACATGAAGAAGAATACAAAATATCACCCCCAACTGCTGGATGTGAATACAAGTAGGAAAGGATAGGGAGGCTTCTGTGCCAAGTTACAGTCTTTAAAGCATCTGTCCTGAAGATTGTGGGAAACACAAAGTTGAAGGAAAGAAGGGCAAGAAGCATTGTATCCTTTGCTTTCTTGGAAATTGCTTCTGCAGATGACAAAGACATGCCCAGATGGAGGATTGAGAAATAAAGTTTTGGTCTGGTGCTCTATTGCAATGTGGGTGTGCAGGACTGTATGCAGGGGACATGTGTGTCTGCAAGGGCACCAATTTGTAGGCATAGAAGGACTAGCCTGATGTACATGCATGGGGGTGTGAGAGCCCAATCCAGTGCATCTCTGAACATGTATGCAGTGTGGTCTTAGATGTGGTGCTGGGAAAGCCTGGAGAGGGTGGTAGCCAGGAATCAGGTGATGGAAGTTGGAGTCAAATCACAAACCAGGGCATGGAAGGGAGGAACCACAAGGGGTGTGGATAAGCCAGTCAAAATCCTCGTGACACTGGGGCTTCTCAAGGTAGGACAAGCCACCCTCGACACAACCCACAATGCCTAGTGAATGGGACAGTGGCATTTTTTGAGGTCCCTGGGCAATAGTGCCCTTCACAAACCACTTCTGGCTGCACATTTGACAGCAGGGGCTTTCAAACATGGAAAAGACCAAGGAGGGGAAGATTCCCTACACTCACTAGAGAGTCTTCCAAAAGGAGAGAGACTTTCATTTTGAAAGGATGAATGACAAGTGACCCAGCCCTGTGCTCCCTGAGAGCCACAGATGTCTTATGGACAGAACTGGAGAAAGATTGGGCCCTGGACCCAGTTTTGACAGAGGGATTGTCAGCAAGTTGGATGAGTTGGCCACCTGGTGAAGGGAGGGTGCAGGCCTTAGGTCTGTGAATGCAAGGGTGGCTGACAGAGAAACCTGCCCAGGCAATCAGCCTCCAACCTGCTTCTGGGAAAAGCAGGGTTTAGTTTCCTTCACACTCTGGTCTGTGGGTGCTTTCACCATGAAAAGCTCAAGTTCTTCACACACCACACACCCACCAATATGATTTAAGCCCTACCACATGCTAGACATTCTAAAGGCCTCTTGAGATGAGCCAATGATACAGTGGAGGTGATAAAGAGGCATGTGCAGGAGTATAATAAATACATAAAGTGAGCACATGTTGAAAGGGAAAGAGAGTTCCTTGAGGCCCTGAGGGGAGGGCTCACCTGGCACCACAGCAAGATCCCTAAAAAAGGCAGGGTGCTCTGGATGCTCATCCAAGGAATGGCAGGTGTCCTGGTTTTAGGACAGGCTCAGGAGCCAGATTCCAGCATCCCAGTCTTAAACCTGCCACCTCCTGACTGTGTGGCCTTTTGCAAATTACTTACCCTCTATGTGACTCAGTTTCCTCAACTATAAATACCATAGACCTCAGAACATTTTCCTGAGAGTTAAGTGAGTTAACACAACTCAGCACTGGGATGGGTGCTCCAGCATGTCTTTAAAGTATCTGTCACCAGGCTGCATGGTATTGGGATAGGGTGGGGTCTGTTGGAATTTAGAGGGTAGGTGGTGGATGGGTGGGCTTTCCCTCCTACTATGCTGCTCAAGGGCCTTCAACCAGGTCCAGATGGTAGATAGATGACACCTAGATCTTCAGCTTCAGGGAGGGCCTGGATGGAACTCATCCTGCAGGTTCAGTCTTAGGCCACCCCTTCCTCCACTACCCAAATGAGGTGCAGAAGACAGACCCCAGGATCACTAACTTAAACATAAGCAGGAGGCATTTCTGGGGCACATACTGATCAGGATCACTGCTGGGCCACCTGCCACCCCTGATATCATCTCAGCAACAGCAAGGAAAAGGAAGGCAAAACCAAAGTATAAGTCACTTAGAATAGAATATACAGGAAGTTCCTGTGGAATCTTATTAGAGAAAGATTTATTGAATATGGCACACAGAGCCAAACCATGCAGGCAAAGATAAATGTAAATTCATTAAAAATTTAAAACATCTGTATGGGGAGCAGCTGTAGCCCAGTGGTTGAACACCTGTACAAGGTCCTGTGTTCAATCCCCAGTACTTCGTTAAAAAAGGTATCTGAAAAATAAAATAAAGCCACCAACAAAATGTAGAGATGAACCACAGAGGGACAAAATGTTTGTAATCCTCATGTTGATTTTAGAATTAATGTCCAGAATGTACTAACACTGTTGTGAATCACCAGCTAACACTTAACAGCATGGCTTTGTACACATGGCCAGAAGAGACATCAAGGACAACAGATCAACATGGATGAGGGGTGTGCATAGGCAACACACAGGAAGGAAACAGAATGACCAACAAGCCGGAGAAGACAACCAGTGTCATGGCTAAAAAGAAAATCAATATAAGTACAAGGCTCTGTTTCACAAAAAATAGGCTATCAAAAATTAAAAGATATGGAGAGAATGGGCAAAATGGTGGCAGAGTAAGGAGCTCCAAGCATCAGCTTCTCCTACAGTGCAGTTATTTATCACTAAGAGCTATCTAAATCACGAGTTTGAGGGAGGGAATTCTGTCTTCCACTGGATCCACCAAAATTTATTTCTCTAAAAATTGTTGAACCAAATTTTAATCGTATGGTATTTTTAAATGGAGGATCAGATCTGCTTTAATTTCCTAGGTTTCTCAAAGCAGATACCATGAAATGGGTTGGCTTAAACAATGGAAATTTATGAGCTTATACTCTGAGACCAGGAAAATGTCCAAATAAAGACATAATCATGGCTTCCCAAAGCCTAGCTGCTAGAAAACTTTGGCTCCTCTGCCACATGGCAAGGCAAATGGTGGCATCTGCTCATCTCTCTCCTCTCTTCTGGGTTTCATTGTTTTGTCTTCTTCCATGGATCTCTCTCTATCTCTCCATTTTTCTTACAAAAAGGCCAGTAACAGGATTAAGACCCACTCCTGATTGAGGATAGTCACACATTAACTGAAGTAGCCTCATCAAAAGGTAATATCTACTTAAATTGTGTTCACACCACAGGATTGTATTAACCTTAAGAACTTTTTTCTTGCCGCTCCTAGAACTCTGAGGTACATACAGCTTTAAATCACTACAGGATCATAATGTGTTTTTTATTATTCTCTATATTTTTCAGTGTCTTGAATCATATATACAATATGACATTAATCTCCACAATAAATATGATCAGGGTACTTGGAGAATAGGAGACAGGGAAAGGTGAAGAGTTAATCTTAAAAGGTCAATACACAAGGCTTTCCAAGGATGAAAAAAGACTGTTTATAGAGGGCTCAGAATGACAAGTAAAAATTCACCTAAATGGGGAAGCATCATGTGAAACTAACTTCACACATATTCTCTGAGAGAGTGAGAAGAGCCTGAAAACTTTAATGAAAGTTGCTCACAGGGAAGCAAGGCCCTTCCTCAAATGCCTACTGTCCCAAAGACTTCAGTGTCAGGAAAGGGCAAGAAGAAAGGATCTCTCTTTTAAGGGTCTGTGTGAAGCATTTCAGGACACATGTATAGGATGACAGAATGACACAGAAATGATGATTAACTATGAGGACTTATACATGACTACTACAAAATTAATACATAAATGTATAGTATAATAGACATACCTGGAAGTCAAATTATCAGGGTAGAGGAAATTTTTGGGAAAATCACAGTAATACAGGTAAAAGACAAAGCCAAGCAAATTAGAGCAATTATAGAAAAGACATTTGGGAAAAGGATAAAGCAACCTGACATAAGGATAGTTGGGTATCTCTGAAGTAGAGAACCTATAAATGAAAAGGAGAATTTGTTTCACAGATGAAGGACTGAAATTTCCCTTGAAAGGAAAGAACTGTGTCTTCACAGTGCCCATGGTATTCCTTGGAAATTTAAGCGAGGGTGTCTCGATGTCTCAGCTTGCCTCCGTCAAGTGTCTCAGCTTCAGAGAGAATGAAGGACTTGTTCAAGTTCTCATGACAGAAACAAAGTCACACAGGACTTGAGGGAAGGTTAGGTTGGCCTCCAGTCCTCAACAGCAATGCCAGTACAGAAAAGCACATCATCTTTTTATCATCTGTGAGGTCCAAGAGACATGAAATTCATGTTAAACTGAAAAGTAGAATGTATCATACCACTGTATTTTTATGCAAATATATATGTCAAACCCAGCAGCTAGCTATTGCTAAATCTATCTTCAACATTCCAAACAAATACCATTCTGTCAGCTTTCTATTCTTCCATCTCCATAGAAGTGTAGAAAGACAGCTGGTGGGAGGTTCCTCTGATTGGTGCTGATGATGGATCATTTCCATTTTGTGGACAGTTGGACCAGCTTTTTCATTTTTAATGTTTTCTTGATTGAATTCTTTATAAGTCCCTGCTAATTTCAGAAGATAATAAGTTAATATAGGAAGGAAGAGAAAGAGGGAAGAGGGCTAGCAAAGGGAGAGATGGGTCTGTGCAAAAGGACCTTTGTGTAGTGATGCCAAGACCAGGGTGATGGACAGAGTGAAGGACATTACACTGCTAATTGATAGGATTGGTTACCCTGTTGATGAATGAATGGCAATTGCTCACAGAATTTTATCATATCTCACAATTTACATAATGATTTCAATTACTTGTCAAAAGTGAATCAGTTTTCTTGGTTTATTCAAATATTTGAAAAACTGAAAGCTGGGAAGGGCTTGCATGCTCTTTCCCCCACACGCCATCTAACTCTGCAGGACACACCCTCACACTGTTATTCCCTCATTTGGCTCTGGACCCTGGACCCTCAGGCCTGGTCAGAGGTGATTGTTCTCATGCAGGTCACCCAGCCCTTGCTTTCTGACTTGGAGTCATTTTCTGGTTGTACAGCAAGCAGGAAGTCTGCTGCTTCCTCCTTTGGGACTGACCAAGGCCACTAGACATTGAGCAAGGGGGTTGGGGATGATGAAACTGTGGTCAGCATTAGCCATGCTCAAAGGTAAAGGTTCAGGGTCAGTCCATTCCCCACTGCACCCCACCCTGCCCTGCAGCCTACATCTCCAGAACACTATAGAGAACTGCAGGGAGAGTGAACTCTCCCCATTCCCACAGGCATATCACAGAACTTCAACTTGAGTAGGGGTCCTGAGAGCAAGAGAAAGCAGAAATGTGACCCTGTTCCTTCCTTGCCACTCAAATGTTGTGATCCTCAGCCTGGTCCCATCTGTAAATGAGGGCCTAGAACCCCCCATGTCAGACATTTGTTGAAATGCAATAGAGCCTGAAGGGAGTATTCATTGATTCACTGTCTAGAATTCAATTCATGATAATCTTTGGGAATGATCATTATGAAAATTAAAATTGTATTTTAATCACAAGGATTTCTTTGTTTAAAAATTATTTCAAGGTTTTGTCTTTGAACACATAATGAAATCTCAAAATGGCTGGGCAAAAGTAAGATAGTAACAATACGGGTTTTATTGTTCTTTTATTATCCTTGTTATTGTTATGATCAATTTAAATAACCAGGTAGTTGCTAAGTAAAAGCAATTCAGGGGAATGGCTGTGTCTCAAGTCATTCAGCACCTGCTCCCCACATGGAAGGTCCTGGGTTCTGTTCCTGGTGACTCCTAAAAAAACAACAAAAAAGAAACAACAAGCAAACAAAAGAATAAACCAGATCAGGGGAGCTGATGTGGTTCAGTGGTTGAGCACCAGCTTCCTACATATGAAGTCCCAGTTTCAATCCTTGGCCCTGGAACCTCAAAAAAAAGAACAAACAACAATTCAATGCCACTTTCCTAGCTGTCCCAGTCACAGAAATTCCTCTACTGTTTTATTATTTCCATGAATACAATAACACCAGTTTGTTATTTCATTTATATACCAAAGTCTCCTAACTGGCATTCCCCTTCACAGAAATCCTCTAAATAAAAGACCTACCAAGAGCTAAAACCATCTGAAATTAGTCGGGTTTCTACCTCCATCCTTATCATCATCAGGACTACCAGGGATGCCTAGGCCCAACATGAACCTATGGCCACCACATGGTATTGATCTGCATCTTCTGCCCAAAGATCAGAGCTGTGAAAGGGGGAACTGAGTATCTGGGGAGTCTGGGAGAAACAAGGACTCCACAAAGGACATGGGGAACTGTGGGCCCTCCACAGGGGACTCAGATAAGGAGACCACTCAGGTGAGGGCTCATGGGGAAAGACACTGAATGAGCAAGATTCTGCAAACCAAAAATAGCATTTGCCCTGAGCTCAGGGAGGGATCGGTGGGATAGGGAATAAAAAGGACATGAGTGCAAAAGGAGTTATCATAAATTATCAAGTTTCCATGAAAATAAAAGCATGTACAATTGTGTCAGAGCACCTGACAACTGTGATACAGAAGCTATGTTGTGGCCCTTTAAATTAATATGTATAGACATATATAAAAGGGTAGACAATAATGTTGGTGTGAATATTTCTATAAGTAAATATTTCCCCAGTTTATTTTGCCCTCACTGGTCCCAGGGCCTATAGCCAGTCTTATTTAGGCAACTGTCTGAGGTAGGAGGTATAGGTGTGGTCCAGAGACCAGGGCAGAATGTGCCACGAGAGACCCAGGTGGGACATTGCCCTGATTTAGAGTCCATGAGAGCATTTACTTTAAAGAAGTCAGTTGACTTTTTAAAAAATAATAAATCAGGAAGCCATTATAAATGGCATTACCTGTCCCAGAATTGTCTCTTAAAGGCCTTTCAAGTGGTGTGTTTAACTCATGACCATTGTCAACCTGTGCACCAGCCCTTGGGAATGCATCTGTAGGATGAGTCTTCCCCTGGAAAGATCCCTCCACATTGGAAA